>VWZP01009370.1:311144-464139 GCA_013396995.1 Dicaeum eximium
CGCGGCGGCCCCGTTGCCTCGGCCTGCTTGCGGACCGCATTGTCCGGGCTGAGCAGGTTGCCGAGGAGGGCGTAGAACTGCTCCTGCTCCGTCGCCGCCATTGCTGCGAGAGGGAAGGAGAGGGAGGAAGGGGGAGCGCCGGCCGCGCCGCCGGCGGGGGAGCAAGGGGCGGGGCCGCAACGCCAGCCGCGCTCCCATTGGCCGGGGCGCACGGAGCCTCGCCCCCGATTGGCCCTGCCTCCCTTTGACGTCCCGGCGGCTCGGGGCNAGCGCGGGAGATCGCCGGGCGTCGCCTCAGGGCGCTCGGTGACGTCTGCTGCTGTCCCGCCACGGGGAATCAGTGAGTCACAGAACGGGTCAGGTTGGCAGGGAGCACGGTGATTTCTGGTCCCGGCTCTCGGCACGGGCAGGGTCGTCCTGGAGCGCACGGCACAGGATTGCATGGAGACAGTTCTTGAATATTTCCAGTGAGGGATTCTCCACACCCTCTCTGGGCAGTCTGTTCAGTGCTCAGTCACTCGCAGAGTGAAGAAGTTCATCCTCATGTTCGGGTGGAACTTCCATGCATCAGTCTGCCCGTTGTCTCCTGTTCATGGCACCCTCCTTCAGATACTGATTGACATTGATGAGGTCCCCTCTCAGCCATCCCTTCTCGACACCAAGCAGGCCCAATTCCCTCAGCCTTTCCTTGTAACAGAGTTGCTCCAGTCCTCTCATCCCCGTCTGCTGGACCCGTTCCAGGAGTTCCATGTCTCTCTTGTACTGAGGAGCCCAGCGCTGGACACAGCACAGATACGGCCTCACCAGGGCTGAGCAGAGGGGCAGGATAACTTCCCCTGATTTGCTGGTGTGGGAGTCCAAGACACAAAGAGTGTGTCTCTGCCTGTTTTGGAAGGTTCTGGCACTCAGCAGAACACTGCTTTTAATCTTCGTCCCTGGAAAAAGTTGCCAAAACTTTGAGATAAGTTAGAACATAAAGTGTAAAATAAATAATAGTAATAGTAATAATAATTGTTAAACAAAAGGTTTAAAATTTTTTAAATCTAATATAAGAATAAAAAAACCCCAAAATAGAGATTTTGGGTATAGTTTCTTCTTCTTCTTCTTCTTCTTTCACTCCATGTTCTATAGTATAAGTAGCAGATAGTTATTAGTTTAAAATAATAGTAACATAAAAACCACATATGTAGATTAAAAAAAGTTATTAGTAATAAAGTAAAAACAATATACGTGTAAAAAAACAATTAGATATTATATCTTTAAAAAACCTTAGTTTAAGATTCTCAAAGCCATTTTTGCTCCTCTTGTACCCTACTTCTTATATGTTAAGTCTAGTCCTCAAACAAACAAAAATAAAATAAAAATAAACCAAAGACCAAAGACAAAAACTTTGAATTGTACCTATATCTCTCACCTTACTCAAGAACTCACAAGAAAATTACCCCCAAAAAAACCCTGAAGAATTAATTCCCTACTTAAAGTAGTACCCACAAAACCACCACAGCTGGCATCGCTCTTCCTATTCCACCTTAGGATACCATTGGCCACAAGGGTGCTGGTGGCTCATGGACAGCTCATTGTACACCAGCATCACCAGGTCCCTCTTTGTAGAGCTGTTTGCCAGCAGCCAGCCCCCTTATCCTTCTTGGGTTATCCTTCCCCAGCTGCAGGACCTCGCATTTGCCCTTGTAGAATTTCAGAAGGTTCTTCCCTGCCCATCTCTCTAACCCATTGAGGTTTTATTAGATTGAATAAAAGTTAATTCTTATTCCCTTTGATCACAGGGGATACCACACATTCATGACGTGCATGGTAAGAGGCTTTGAGCATTACCCTGCTCATTGGTGAGGGCTCTGCGCCTCAGGGTGCACCAGCCAGCTGTTCAGGGTGCAGTCAAGTGTCTTCTTTTTCTGTGCCTTGGCTGTTCCCAGCGAATGCAGAGGAAGGGAGAAAGGGTCTTGACTGCATCAAGAAAGAATTGCAGGCAGGGCTAGAGAATGATTTTAAGCTGACTGAAAACTGAGAAGGGCCACAAGTGAAGATGAAATATAAAAGAAAGCATGCTTTCCAGTGTGAAGTGCACTCCTGTAAATGTCCTCAGACCTCAGCTATGTGGATTAGGTGTGTACAGCTTGTGACAGGTTCTGGAAGGCCTTTTGGACGTCTTCTTGAAATAGGCATGGTTTTCCTGCCTTTTTATCACCTGTAAATCTTCAATAACATTGCTGTCTGCTTTCCATGCATAAACAAATAAATGTATTTGCTTACATCTTGACTTGTCTTAATGATGATTTCACCATAAATCTGTAGTAGGATTGTTAGCTAAAGAATACAAAATATCTGACAGGGATTGGAGAGAGAATGTAAACCACAGGATATGGAAAATTGTTTTCTTACTCCTGCTGGTTTTTGTATCTGTAGGTACAGGGAGCGGGTTGCTATATAAAAACTGCCTAATTGTCTTTGAGAAAGAGCAAGGCATATGAAATTTTCCTAAGACCTGAAAAACAGTTGTCAAATTATCTTTGGAGTGGCAGTGATGAACATCAGATTCCATTAGAGCTTCCTTGGAAGGGGAAAGCAGGGAAGGCAGGAACAACCTGATGCAGTTCATTAGAGCAAGCCAAGTGAGAGTGTCTCTCTATATGTGTATATGTGTGTGTTTCAGTTCCGGTGTGTGTAATGATCAATAAATTTAGTACTGTAATGTTCTAGGAATACATTTGAATACATTTCACCCTGGTATTCAAAGCATAGAAAGGAGCATCTATACTGGGTTCAGAAGAATCTGCTGGTAAACTCAGCAGATTAATGCTGTTCCACTTCAAATCTTGACATTTTGAGGAAAACAGATTAAAAACTTCCCCTAGGTAAAAAGCAGTTAAGATATTGGAAAGAGTCCCAAGCAAACAAAGTTGTCACGAATGCAATGTGATCAGAGTCTGCCACATCAGGTGCTTGTTCTCACTCAGGACAAATTTGAAGTGTGGGAAGCAGCCAGAAACTATGCCAAAGAAGCAGGTATCAGCACTAAAGATGGTTTGAACAACTACGTGAGGAGAGCTCAAATAGATACAGCCACAAAGCAGCCAGCAGCAATGTTGGTATTGCTGGATATTGCACAATTCCTACAGTCTGTTTAAAAAACAAACAAACATACAAAAAAACAAACAAACAAAAAAACCCAAAAACAAAACAAAACAAAAAAAATAAACCACCCACCAAACAAAAAACCAAAACCCCCCAAAAAAACAAAACCAAAAACAAAACAAAACAAAAAAAGACAGGAGAAAGTACGATAGCAGAAATCAGAATAATTACCTTGACCTCTTATAAACAGTTAAGGCCCAAGACATGTGTTGAATTGTAGTTTATCCAATGAAGTTTTCTTGATAAATTAAAACTTGGACAGACCCTGAAATTGAAAATTCAAGTCTTAAAAAAGTTATATTAATAGTAGTATTAATAAATACTAACCTTTAGTTTAGTATTTATTAAACTTCACAACTCTGCATACAAATGGATTATAAAGAAAGGGAGAGCTAGAAAACTATTTATTATACATGAGGAATGCTATAATGTTTCTTACAGAGTAGTAGGAGATGTGAAATGACAAACAAAATGAGGAAAGGCGTATCAGATTCCTGTAAAATACTTTCTGATGCTGACCTACAGGTGAAGGGTTTGACATGTATGTGTTTGAACATTCAGAGGCAAAGAATGAGATGAAGGTAAAGAAAGATACAGAAAAGAAGATACAGGAAAATAAATTCAAACATATTTGTGAAGCACAATAACAGATCAGCTCTGTCATATGAGGAGACCTACCATAAGTTTAAAGTGAGTGTTGATGGTCCATATGGATTCCATATACTCTACATGTCACAAAAAAGTGCAACCATGGTAGCCTCAGAGGCCAGAGAAGAGTTAGAAAGTGCATGAGGGCAGATTTCCAGCAAAAGTGAAGAGAACAGAGTAAGCTGATGTCAGTGGGAAGCTATGCTCTCGCGGGGGCTGTCTGAAGTCTCTTGGCGGAACAAGCTATCTGTGAAGAGCAGGCAGCATCTGACAATTGCTCTGGCCAAAATGTGGGGTGGGGCAAAGAATTACAATCCTGTCAGTAATGACTACCAGTAGTGGACTACAGTTTTCACAAATTGTTCATCTGTTCATCCGTTTCTTGTGCTTGGAGCTCAGAAAGGGCAGAGTGGTCAGTTCCCATGCCTAAAGCATTGGGATGGGATGGCTGTAACTATAAAGGGTGCTGAGAGAGATGCTGCTCTTTCAATTCTACTCCAAGAAACCCTGATCTGTGGCTTCTTACTGGTTTTCTGTGTTGGTAAGGCAGAGCTGGGAGGTGATACTGTGTCTAGCACAAGCTGAGGGGTCTGCTAGACTGGGGAGCATGCTGGGAGTCTGGAGAATAGCCATCAAGCTAATGGGATCCAGAATTCTTGGGTAGGAACTTTCTGAAGCCATTGAAATGGTTAATAAGCTTAATGACAAGGCAGGAAAGCTTCATATGCAGGTTATACCATTGGTCCTACACACTGCACGCTTGAAAACTTTTGTTGTGAATAAGCTTTGAGCATCTTGTAGAGCTGCAAAGAGGCATCCCATACTTCGTTCCTCCCAGATCTTCTCACTGAAATCAGATATCACAGAATCACAGAATCACAGAATGGGTAGGTTGGAACAGACCTTCAAGATCATTGAGTCCAACCCATGCCCTAACACCTCAACTAGATCCTGGCACTGAGTCCCACATCCAATCTCTTCTTAAACACATCCAGGGATGGTGACTCCACCACCTCCCTGGGCAGACTATTCCAGAACTTAATCACTCGTTCTGTGAAAAACTTCCTAATGTCCAGCCTGTATTTCCCTTGATGCAGCTTGAGATCTCTTGGAGGACATCAAACTGAAGAACTGACATGAAATTTTGCTACTCCCAGAAAGCAGAATGCAGAGGGACTTGTGTATTTGTCTAGGAGTATTTTCTGAACAAGTATACCTGTTAAAAAATTCACTCTAACCTCACCAGAGACCACCAGACAGTGCAGAATAATGAAGTGTAAAGGGCTGGGATAACCTGTGGAGATAAGTGACTTCTTGAACGGGGCTCTGTCCCAGGTCATTTTACCAAAGAGTGATACAGTGGAAGAAGTAGGAGACAAAGCTTTTGTGTGGATTACAGATAATATTACACTGGAGCTGTGCCTGCTGTGTCAGAAGGCAAGGCAGAAAATTTACTGAGCAGCTTGAGCAATGCTAAGTTCTACAACCTGCCAAGCTTCACAAAGCTGCACATGCACTTAAAAAATAGTAGTTTGCATGCATCATGAATGTAGGCCTTTGAGTTCCAGACAATACTGTGATTTTGTTAATTTAGGAGGCAATTCTGACACTTATAAACCCAGTGTTCGTAGAACTGCATAAATTGATGTATTAATAACACAGAGGCTGAGAAGACTGCAAAACCCGTGGGGTTTGTATTGAAAAAAATTGATAAAATATGTAAAAATAATTTAGTTTTAATCAATAACAGCAAAAAGTGGTAGGAAGAGATGTAACTGCTCTCTGAGAGACTAATATAAAGACACAGGATTACCTTGTACAAAAAAAAAATTGACCATTCATACAGTTTCTTTCTTAGAATAGAATTCAGTGTTATAGAATTCAATTATTAGTGAAGATTTGTAGATGGCTTCACTGGTATTGTTGCTTTTATTAAGGCAGTTTGTCAAAAACATCTATCTGACAACATGATCTGAACACAGGCTTTGAGCAGATTAAAGCTTTCTGACCCTTCCTGTGTTAGCCTGGAAAGGAAGAGGAAAATACATGAATGATCCTGTCAGTGCTTTAGATGCAGGTCTAGGAAGGATGCTTTTCTTGAGATGGAAAGAGAATATAACCTTTAAAAGCAAGATATGAACAGAATTACTCCAGAATGAGTACGTTGCCACTGTGTGGGCTATTAGGTGAAATACCATTTCCTCACTCAAAAATTCAGTGTCTGCAGGGAATAAATAGCAGTGACATTTTTGTCAATGTCTCATAATAAATATTCACGGTAAATGTCCTTTATCCCTAAAGGGAAAAACGTGACAACATTAAAATGAATTCAGTATGAAAGAATGTAGTATTGAATGAGTGAATGTTGGCAGGTCTGGTTACATATTTATTTCTTTGGGAAGTCCCTCTGCTCCAAGCATGTTGCCAAGCTGTGAGGAAATAGGCAGATTCTCAACCCTTTTCAGAGCTTTCTATTAGTTACTCAATAACATTTTTTATTGTACAGCATGTTTTATGAGCACACAGAATGCTAGTAAAGTAATATTTTTTCTGAAGCAATGAACAAGATGCTGTGGAATACCTGCTGAGCTCCCACAAAAAATTTTGCTGCTCCTACTGAAAAAATTGAAAGCTGTCTGCTGTATTAAGATGGTAAAAGCCTCTTTGCTCTCAACTGGTTTGACATTTCATCAGATATTATTCAGAAATAATGTAAAAGCATGGAAACCACTGTGGAAATGCCATACTGCTATATCTAGGTCATCTTGACAGAATTCAAGGTACCTGCTCCCTCCAGAACTGATTCTGCCTTAATGTTGCATAACTTCCTTTCTCCTTCCAGCTTCCATATGTATGGGAGAAAAGAGATGGCCACATAGTCACAATTCAACAATTCCTTTTGCTATATTGGTAGGAGAATAGCCCTTTCAGTGGGAACCAAATTTTCAATTGTTTGTGCATTAGACAGAGCATTGATTTGGCATATATAGTTGGCTTATATAGTTGGCAATAGTTGGCTTATAATTGGCAAATCCACTGGAAGGAAGGATAGTCTGGAAGCACATAATTATAATGAAGTGCATTACCAAATTACAAAGACTGATGTGCTCAAACATCGGTTGAACGGCAAATTTCACTTATTCTATGGTTTAACCCATAAATCACTTGATAAAAATTTGCATATAATATCCTGCATTTGTGACACCCTTTTAAAAGCTTACCTACTGTTAACCTGTTTTAACACACCTTCAGAAAGAACACTTTCCAGTCTTTAGATTAAAGAAAAGGTTAATTGCACATTTAATAGGGACAGTTTTAATAAGAGACTAAGAAAAACATGAAAATGTGACTCATTGTAAAGGAACTGTTAAATTATCCATTGGAGATAATAAAGACATTAAATTCAGTCAGTCATAATCTTTGGTAAGTAAAAGGAAGGACATATGGAGACAAGACAGGTAGAAAATTAGGTTTGATCTGGTAAAAAGAATAGTGTGGCAAAACCACCAATGTAGTTTAGGACTGCTCTACAGAAGCGTGGCTCCCCAGCATGGGGAGATGCTCATTGCTATGCAAACATCACCTCCTGTGATCAGAGCAAAGCAGCAAGCACAAATGCAGATTACAAGTTGTGCATGTGGCATTTCCATTCCCTTTGATGAAAACTGAATGTGCTTGTCACAGGAAAGGCTCTAACCTAAAATTTGGAGTCTGGAAGGATGCATTTAAAAGGAAAAGCTAGAAGCGATAATCAGTGATTACCATGATAGATTCTACAAACACAAATTACACTGTTGAGAGTTATATGAAGTATTACATATCTTTACAAATGGGCTAAATTAAGGGGAAAAAAATCCTTTGGCTATGTTTTTGGAAAATTTTCCTTGAACTTCCCTGATCATAGGAGGTCACATGTAAGTAATTGCAGAAATGGAAAAAGATTTCCAAAAAAAATGTCTTTGCACAGGAAACATAAGTATTTTCCAAATTCTAAGTGCTTGGCTTTGTAAATGTAAATATTTTTCAATGCTATTATTATATATAAAAAAAGAAAAAAAGGTAATAAAAATATCTGTCATATAGGATTAAGACAGAACATTGCAAATGTATGGTCTTCTCTCTGGCCTGGCTTTCCAGTAATTGAGTAATTGAATCTGTCTTTCTGTACTTTTCAAGTACTACAGATTGGTTCAAACTGTTAACCTGGGCAAAGCCTGCTCAGATGTGGTCCTGCAGAATAAAAACCCAGCTCAATAGTGGCCAATGGGATTCTCACTTTAATCAACATTTTGCTGAAATGTTCTTGGAAAAGTTAATAACAATTCTCTATTCAGCATGTATAAACTGTGATTTTTTTTTTTTTGAAGGTTGGGCAATATTTTGAGAGTGTGCTAACTTAAAATTAGTTTTTCCAGGGACATTTTACATCATCAGAATATTCATCAGTTCAAATTTCAAGGCCTTTCAACCAGGCATGTCTTAAAGAAAAGCTTGTAAAAATTTCTTGATGTGAGAAAATGAAAATACCGTCCTTTAGTTCCATTCTTGGAAATGCCTAATGGCTCTGCATGAAATCAAACTAGAAGTGTTTGATACAAACATGTCAAGTTTTAGTCCAGGTTGTAGAGTTCAATAAAATTCAAACAGTAGTTGGGGTACCAGCTGAGTTTATGTCATGCTTTAATTACCTTATTATTTTTAAGTTATGTAGTTCTCTCATCTCAAGTAATTGTGACATCTTCCAGCTATTGAATTGCATCTTGACTGTAGCTCCTGGGGTCTATTAGACATAGAATACAAAGTGGCATTGGTTCTGCTCACTTGTTTTTCATTATCCTGTAGAAACTGAAAGTTGTTCCCTAAGAAGAATGAAGGTCAAATTGTTTAATTAAAATAAGATTTGATTTTTTTTTAAATAGGGATGGAGACTGAGAGCAGTCTGCAAGATATATTGAGCTCTAAAGAGTTTCAGTTTAATCTAGTTTAATTTAGTTTTAATTGCCCTGAATACCATACTTATCTTAGAAGTCTAGGAAGTCCTTTGTTTTTCTTTTTGTCTCTTCCAGCTTTCTAACATTACATTTCTCTAGCTGTCTTTCATCAAATAAATCTTATATAAGCTCTCTGTAATTCAGGTATCTCTGTTCTTTGTGGTCTCACTGAATTTTTTTTTTTTGAGCCTGTAATTCTTTTCTATGCCAAAGATAAGGTGGAGAGGTGATGGAGAGCAGCCCTGCAGAGAAAGATTTGGGGTTGGTGGTTGATGAAAAACTCACCATAAACTGGCAGTGTGAGCCCACAGCCCAGAAAGACAATGAAATCCTGGGCTTCATCAAAAACAGCGTGGCCAGTGGGTCCAAGGAGGTGATTCTGCCCCTCTGCTCTGCTCTTGTGAGACTCCCCTGGAGCACTGCATCCAGCTCCGGTACCACAAACAGAGGAAGGACATGGAACTGATGAAGCGAGTCCAGAGAAGGGCCACAAAGTGAGTAAGAGGACTGGAGCATCTCCCCTATTGAAGACAGGCTGAGGAAGTCGGGGCTGTTCAGCCTGCAGAAGAGAAGGTTGTGTGGAGACCTCAAAGCAGCCTTCCAGTGTCTGAAGGGGGCCTACAGGGAAGCCCAAGAGAGACTCTTTGTCAGGAACTGTCGTGATAGGGTAAGGAGTAATGGCTGCAGATTGAAAGAGGGAAAATTTAGGTCAGATATTGGAAAGATTTATTTTACTGTGAGGATGGTGAGACGCTGGAGCAGGCTGCCAAGGAAGGTTTTGAATGTTCCAACCCTTGTGATATTCAAAGCCAGGCTGGATTAGGCCTTGGGAAGCCTGATCTAGTGGGAGGTGTGCCTGTCCATGGCAGGGGAGGCTGGGACTAGATGGTCTTTAAAGTCCATTTCAACCCCTTAACATTCTATGATTCTATGATTCCATATCAAAATTTGAACAATATATTGTTAGATCATGTATGGTATTGGGGAAGAAATGCATTCTAATTGGGCCAAGGAAAATCTCCATCCTTTATTGGATGCTGAGGGGAATATTGTAACCAAGGAAGAGGAAAAGGCTGAGGTACTTAACACCTTCTTTGTCTGTCTTTAACAGAAGGACTGGTTTTCCTCAGGACAACCAGCCCTTAAGCTGGTAGCCAGGGACAGGGAGCAGAACAAAGTCCCTGCCATCCAGGAGGGAGCAGTGAGTGACCTGCTGTGCCACTGAGACACTCACAGCTCTGTGGGGCTGATGGGATCCATCCCAGGGCACTGAGGGAGCTGCTGGAAGAGCTCACCAAGCCACTCTCAGCCATTTATCACCAGTCCTGGTTAACTGAGGTGGTCCCATGTGACTGGAGCTTGGCCAGAGTGATGCCTGGATAAAAAAAAGGGTTGGAAGGAGGATCTGAGGAACTATAGGCTAATCAGCCTGACCTCAGTGCTTGGAAAGGTTATGGAACAGATCATCTGGAGTGTGTTCACTGGGCATGCACAGCACAACCAAGGCACCAGGCCCAGCCAGAATGGGTTTAGGAAAAGCAGGTCCTGCTTGACCAGCCTGGTCTCCTTTTATGACCACGTTACCCATCTAGAGGATGAGGGAAAGGTTGTGGATATCGCCTACCTGGACTACAATAGAGCCTTTGGTACTGTCTCCCACAGCATTTTCCTGGAAAAGCTGGCAGCCCACAGCTGCCAGGGTGCACAACTTGGACACTCTTTGCTGGGTTAAGAACTGTCTGGATGGCCAGGCCCCAAGAGTGGTGGTGGAGTTAGATCCACCTGGCAGGTGGTCACCAGTGGAGCTCCCCAGGGCTCAGTATTGGGCCTGTAAACATACTTAATATCTTTATTGATGAGCTAGATGAAGGGATGGATCCTCAGTCAGTTTGCAGATGACACCAAGTCAGGCAGGAATACCTATGTGTGGGAGGGTAGGAAGACTGCAGAGGGATCTGGACAGACTAAATCGATGGGCTGAGGTCAGAGGTATGAGGTTCAATAAGGTGAAGTGCTGGGTCCTGTACTTGAGTCCCAACAACCCCATACAGTGCTACAGACTGGGACAGAGTGGCTGGAAAACTGCCAGGTGGAAAAGGACCTGAGTGTGCTCATCAACAGCACTGAACACAAGCCAGCGTGTGCTCAAGAAGGCAAATGTCATCTTGGCTTGTATCAAAACTTGTGGGGCCAGCAGGACCAGGGCAGGGATTGTCCCCCTGTAGTCAGCACTGGGGAGGCCACACCTCGAGCTCTGTGTCAATTTCTGGGCCCCTCACTACAAGAAGGACATTGAGGAGCTGAAGCATGTCCAGAGAAGGGCAATGGAGCTGGGGAAGGTTCCTGAGAGGAAGTCTTATGAGGAGTGGCTGAGGGAGCTGGGGGTGTTTAACCTGGAGAAAAAGAGGCACAGGGGAGACCTGATCCCTCTCTACCACTGCCTGAAAGGAGAGTGTAACCAGCTGGGGGTCAGCCTCTTCTCCCAGGCAGCCAGTGACAGGACAAGAGGATATGGCCTCAACCTGTGCCAGGGGAGGTTCAGGTTGGACATCAGGGAGATTTTCTTCACTGAAAGGGTGGTCAAGCATTGAAATGGGCTGCCCAGGCAGATGGTGGAGTTACCATCCCTGGAAATGTTCAAGAAACAACTGGACATGGCACTTAGTGCTATGGTTTAGTTGACAAGGTGGTATTCAGCCAAAAGTTGGTCTTGATGATCTTGGAGGTCTTTTCAAACCTTTATTGATTCTCTGATTCTAATGGTTGTTTCTGTTCTTTATAACAGCTTCTCTCCCTCCAGCTGTACCTGAAAACATTTTCTAATGTATTTTTTTACAAAAGTATTTTAAATATCTCTTTGTTGTGCCTTACACCTTAATTATCATAAAATGTTGAGGTGCCAAGATGTTGATTTCCATTCAATTACTTCTCACTGATGTAGCAGGAAAAAATCAAGCTCAGTTTCTACAGCAACAGGAGTATGCTTTTAGTAGTATTCTCTCATTTTTATGGTTCTAACATTTACATATTTTAATACAATATGTAAATAAATGTAAATAGTAAAAGGATTTTGCTCTTTTTTAACCAACGTGTTGAAGGGCTGGATGTCTAAAAATGCATGCTGGACTGGGGTTTTTTGTATGGTTCAGTAAAACATGTTATCCTTTGCTTGCCTTGTTTCTGTGGGGGAGATTGAAAAGTGTGATGCAAACCAAAAAAAACCACAATATCATCATTGCAAGGGGTTACGTGGCAATGGTAGCTTGCTGTGGCAGTTTTTTTGTAAAAAGGTGAAAGACAGACAGATGTTTGATGAAACAGTTAATAAAAGAGAATGATACTTGAAGCAGTTGATAAAACAACTGCTGAAGGGGCATATCCTATTGATGGATGGTTTATCTCTTTCAAGTGAGCTCTATTGCAGGTAATAAATACTGGGAAACAGTAACAGCTACCTAAACAAGGTTTAGAAATCACCACACCTCTGATTAGCGTTAACAGAACAATATTTGCTTGATATTGACAGAATCTCAATATAGATAAATTAAGATCTTTCAAGGAAGATCACATTTATCTAATGAAAGCTTTTTGTGGGACAGGGTATTTTAATTCTGATAGTTTTGGTAAATAAGGGGCAATTGATTTTTTGTTTCCTCACAGCATTTCTATTGTTCTAAAGTCCAGCTATGGCAATGGTCTAATAAAATGGTTGGGGAAAAAATTGATGAACATGTGTTGGGTTTTTTAAAGATTAATGTAAGAAAACTGAATTAAAAAAGATCTGCAGGAAAGAATGATAAATTTGTAGAAAAATCTCCTGCAGGGTTTTCCCTTGTTTTCTTGAGATCACTTTTTTTTTTCTTTCTCTCTTTTTTTTTTTTACCTTGCTGATACAAATACTTCAAAAATACAGGGACAGACACATTCTGTTGTTCTTAAAAATTCTCAAAGGAAATCAATGACACACTGGACCAGCAAAAATCTTTGTCCAAGATTTTTCCCTTAGGCATATAGTGCAATATAAAGAGAAAATCTATGGGAAAACTGGATGTGTGATGTTTTATCTCTGTGTTTTATGTTCTTGTTATTTGGATGCTGGACATATTTCAGCCACTGTTTGTGTCTGCTGTAGCCCAAGTTCCAGATCCTGGATGTGTTATAACTGTAGAAGTCTTCCTAGGCAAGCAATGCCTAGCTTGGAAAGTAGGTTGTTTGGAAATAGGGACAGGAAGAGAACCATCTTCACGACTCTTGCTATATTTGGTCTCCTTTGGCACCACAGTCATAAATAAATGTGTTTCCTTGGGAGGATATAATTCCATTTTGGAAAATATGAACAAAGATCCAGAATAAAAATATAGTAATTAAATACCCCTGGGAATATTCAGTGGTGGAAGTGGCAGGTGAAAACTTGCATTGGGATTCTGTCTGTGAATACACAGGTCCTCACTTCTGCAAGAAGAACTCTCCCTGCATTACAATAGTTTTTGATGTAACTTACTAGAAAGTAAGGAAGACATCCTGCTAACCAGGCTCTTCTGTATTCTCAGTGGACTGAGATGCACTAGTTGTGGTTGCATGCTAAGGACTTTTTGCAAGCCTCTTCCCCCTTCTTCCAATGAAGTCAGTCTTGTGGAAGAAGCATGTCATGGAAGCAAATTAATTTGGTGCCTACTGCGTGTCTGGGCAAAGGACAAGAGGATGAGAGCCCATTAATAAATCAAATCTGTCCTTACCCTTTCTATATATCTGCATGAAATTATAGGCTTTGAGTCACAAAGATATTTTCCTTCATCTAAGCAATGAAAAGGGGGGAAAGATGCTTTTTGTCTAGTTGAAAAAACACTGCCATCTCCAGAGGCACTTAAATTATGTGAGAAGGAAGAAGTAACTGAGAGGATGTTTCCTGAGGTACCAACCTGCTCCTTGTATCAACAGCTCACCAAAATAAAGATCTCTCTGACAGCAGGTAAGGCTTATTCATAGGCAGTTGTCTTTACCTTTGCAATTTATTCTGTGCAGGCAGATCCCACAGGAGAGTGAATAGGGCCAGGAGGTGCTCCAGGCAGTAGAGCAGAGATTCCCCTGCAGCTCCCTGCAGATCCCCTGCAGCTTGTTGTGAAGACCATGGTGAGGCAACTGTGCTCCTGCAGCCAAGGAGGTCCACAGTGGAACAGACATTCATCTACAGCTTGTGGAAGATCCCTGCTGGAGAAGGTGGGTGCCCAAAGGAGGGAATGGCCACCAGGTGGGAAGGTCACTGGAGCAGGCTCCTGGCAGGACGTGTGGCCCCATGGAAAGATGACCCCACTCTGAAGCAGTTTTGCTGCCAGGACTTGTGACCCTGTGAGACAGCCAGGCTAGAGCAGCCAGTTCCTGAAAGACTGCACCTCATGGAAGGGACCCATGTTGGGGCAATTGGTGCCGAACTGCAGCCCAGGGAAGGACTCAGCTGGAGAAGCCCATGAAGAACCATCTCCTGTAGGAGGAACCCCACATTGGAGCAGGGGAGGAGCATGAGGAGCCCTCTCTCTGAGGAGGAAGGAGCAGCAGAGAGAACATGTGATGAACTAACCACAATCCCCATTCCCTCTGAGCTCCTGGATGGAGAAGGTAGAGGAAATACAGAGTGAAGTTGAACACATAAAAAAGGGAGGGATGGGCAAAGAGCCTTTGAGATTTGGTTTTATTTTTCATCGCCCCACTCTGATTTGACTAAATGAAATAAATGAAATAAATTTTCCCAAGTCTGTTTTGCCCAAGACAGTAATTGGTGAGTGATCTCTCCCTGTCCTTATCTCGACCCATGAGCCTTTTGTTATATTCTCTCTCCTCTGTCCTGGTGATGAGGAGATTGATGGAGCAGTACATGGGCACCTGGTGTCCAGATAAGGTCAACTGACCACAACCTTTGGTGTTTTTTCTGAAGTTAAACTGATAATGTGTCCTGCTCCTTGCTGTTCTTAAATCTGTAGGCCAGGAGTCCGACTGAGGTCACAGGAGAAGCAAATTCATTGCAGGATTAGTTGCAATTTTTTTTTCCACTCTGAAATTGAATACTGTTGGGTTGCCCTCATCAGTGCTTAAAAGGTAATATGAACTTGTGTTGAAATTAACAGGTCCTTCTAAAAGCCTTCAAGATCAACCATTTCCCCTCAGTTTTGCATTATTCTACTTCATTGCAAAGAATGTTTCCTTTTGCTGTATTGTAAAATCCTCTTCAGTAAGATAAAAATTAAAAGTAAATATCCACAAAGTACATATGAATCTGTTTGCTCTCCTTATTATAATTTAGTTCTTATGTGCACTTATTTCATGGGTAAAATTATAATTTAAGGTGCTCCTTATACTGTACCTCTCCTTATTGTCATAACTGAGATTCTCAAAACAGCTAATCACCAAGAGCACCTCTGGTCTGAATACTTTTTAAATAAAGCTGTGAAGCTTTTCTCTCCAGAGCTATTTCAAAATGTGAAAAATTGTTCTGTCACTCTAGCTGTAGCAGCCTCTATCTCAGGTAAAATATATGATTCTATTTTGCTGTAGTTTGCATAATTTGATTGGATGCATTTTGCAATTTTACTTTTAATTGGAATTCCTGCTTATTCTTCATGAGAAGTATTGTGCACCTCATCCCATAATTTCCAAACTAACGTATATAAGTGTTTTCTTGGCTGGCATTGGGATATTGAAAATACTTTGCATTCTTCCTTTAAGAGTAGTTGAATCACCAGAGGCACTTCCTCTGAGTGCAAAAATGGAATTACTGACCAAATCGAGTAAATTTCAAAAATTGTAAATAGTATTATAGGTTAATTATGTCTCACTGCATAAAAGTCATCCTGGTAAATACTGTGCTCTAGCTGTTTTGTAAGATTCTTCTTTGCCTGCTGTTCATTTGAAGCAGCTAAGAGAAAGTGTCTGAGCTGAAATGCAGTTCAGGTTACTCTCAGCTGTTATAAAAGGAAGATAGGTCAAACGAGAGGCAGCCATCATCCCTTTGGAGATGACAGCCCCTGATCCTGCCCTTTGCCCCTATTAGACAGACCCAGCCAGGATAACTGCTAGGGAGTGATCTGAGCTGTCAAAGCCTATGGTGCAACACCTGAAATGTGCTTTCTGTCTGCTTGGTGTTACATTTGTCATTTGTATGGCGGCACTGAGAGTGAAAAACGAGAGTTAAAAGCCAACTGATTGGCTACTATAGTGCTTCTAGCTATTCAAAATATCAAATCACAAAATAATTTCAGCTGGAAAAGAGTCTCTGAAGGACCATCTAGTCCAACAGCATGCTCAAACCAAGACTGATTTCCAAGTTAAACCAGGATATATGGGTGAAGGTGTATATATATGTGTCAGGGGAAAATTAGCCTTATCTGTGTTGAAACAGATATGGACTTGGAAAAAAATAATAAACTAGGATGAGCATTAAAAGCTTTCCTGGAAAAAAAAAGTCTTTTCTTCATGACTGTGTGTATTCCTGTTCCATGCTGACAAGCCCTGTCTTTTTGATACCACCCTAATGAAACACATCCTTGGTTCAGAAGCTTCTTCTGGGATGGTGCCAGCATACGCTGCATTCTCTGTCCTACTAACTGTCCTCCACAGTCCCCAAGAGCGCTGTGTCTCTGTCAGTCACCCTGATTAGAATTTTGAACTCTGCTGTACAGAAGTCACAATGTCCCAGAAGCATCTATTCCCACTCTTAAAAATTACTAATTATGGAAGTGTCCCTTTCCCCATTAGCTCACTGCTGCAAGCAGAAAGTACAAAAATTAGGCTAAATGTCAAGCAGGGGAGGGGATGCTGGATCCTTCCTTGCAAAAAAAAATTTGAGGGTAGAGGGGAATAAAAGAGAGCAGGGAATCCTGCATCTCTTGAGAAGATGGGGAGAAATGGTATGGCAGGTGCCAGGTCCCAGTGTGCCTGTGGGTCAAGGGTCCAAGGTCATGTCAACTGACTGCTGAGGCACAGGCTCTCAAGTGTACCCAATGTGTGTCTTGAGGGCATGCTTTGAAAGCTTTCTTCTGATTTCAGTAAAATTAGTTAAATTTTTTTTCCAAATTATTAATAGTCAGGACATAATGTAGGGAACTGGATGTCTTCAGAGCTCTGAGAAGGTATTTTACCAGCTTCACTTCACTCTATCCTGGACTCAGTGTAAACAATTTTCTAATGTAAATAAAGTCTTCATTTTAAGAGCTCAGGCTGTTTCCATGACATCCTGCTAGTGACTCCCGGTCACAAAAGAAACTGATTTGTGCTGTGGGCAATTCTGTGGTACCAAATTTTGTGCAACTGCACAGCCACATGGAAGCAAAAGCACGAGGAAAAGGTCACAGAAGAATTTCCTTCTCATAAAGAGAAGTTTCTGTCATCACAAACAAAAATTTTTGTCTCATGAAGAGACCCCACTTTTACTTGGAGCTGGCAGAACAGCTTTATATCCCCTTGTCACAGGTTGGCTGTCATGGGTGTGCAGCTGGGGAGGGGACGAGCAGCAGGGTGTGCATCATCCCTACTATTTTTGACTGCAGAAGGACCCACTAGTGTCCCAGGGAGGCTAAATTTATCTTAGGACCGCCTGGAGATGGCACGTGGTGTGACCACTGCATTGTTTTACCTTGTGCTGAACCCCCTCCCCAAGGACTCCCAACACCCAGAATCCAGCTTGGGTTTGTCCCAGCTGTGCAGTCCCAGCTCAGGTACGCACTGGTACGGCCAAGCTGTGAGTAAAATCATGGAACAGAGGGAAGGCAGAATTGCAGGCCGAGGTAGGGTTGTTGAGAGTAATTTAGGAGGCAAAACTGAGCAACATGGAAAGGTATAAAATCCTAAAGGAGAACTGCAGTGAGGAGGTGGTAGGTCACAGCACAGAGCAGCAGGACTGACCCTTCCCCATCTGCCTGATGCCTGCTGGGCTGGCAATGGCTCCCTTAGGGGTCTTATCAGCATGGGGAGCATACTAATGCCTGGTAACTCCTTAAACCCCAGCTCTCTCTTGTGTGGATTCACCAAGAACAGCTGCCTGGTGGAAACCCAGCTAAGCTGTGTGCACCTTTTTGGCAGAGTTTCTGGGCACGTGGCAGGAGCTGGCTACGGTGACCCAGAGAGAGCCAGCTGTACCCTGAAGGAGCCCAGAGGGAGCCCACAAATATGTGTGACACCAGATATGCTTTTGCCAGCCCCCTGTTTTACAGCTGTCCCTAAAGGTTGAAGAACAGTGAGATACCAGCCTGTCCTGCCCAGCAGACATCAGCCTTGGTCAGTCTGGCAGGCAAGCACTGATCACTGATGGCATTTCCTGTAGTGACACCTTGCCTCCTTCGTGCCACTGCAGAGCTGTTCCCAAAGCAGGGCTGGACTTTCAAGGCTCGAGCAAGAACTGAGATGCTCTTAAAGCCAAGGACAAAATACACTCCTTCATCTTGTACTAGTTCCATATATAGATGCTGCAGGGTTTTTTCCATCTTAGACTTAGTTTTTAATATTGATGAACATAAAAAAAACAACAAAACAAACTAAAAAACATGACCGATTTATCCTTCCATAATTTGAGTATTTATCAATCAATTAATTAACTAATTTTATTTTTGCTTCATTGCAATCATTAGTGCAGTGATGGTTTCACTGTGTGTTGTATGAAAAGTTGTTTCCTCTTGTTTGTTCAAATCAGTTCCTTTCTAATTTCACAGAAAACTCTTGCACCAACAGGGATGAGGTAAAATCTTTCCAGCTTCACCACCATGATATTAGAAATCTCTAGTGTATTCCTCCTAACATATACTTTAACTTTGTACTTTTCCAAGAAATAGTAAAAATATCTTTAAATTTATTATATTTTTAATGTCAAGCTTTCTAAAGAAAGCGGTAACCTGTGATTGTGGTTTATTCTTTCTTTGATGATCCAGTTGTAGTTTAATAATATAACTGCTGATTACTAATAAGAGACTAAGACATTGTGCTTTAAGAAAAGGGTGCCTGTTTCAAGTCAGGTACAGACACATGCAGAAGGATTATTGGACAGGATATTTTATTGTAAGAAACACCCTTTTTGTTTACAACACATATTTCAAAAATAATTGCAAATAACTGTCATGAAAAACCACAAGTGGCCCTTATGTGATAAAAAAGAGCATTGTTTCTAGGTGTATACAAATTGTGAAATATATGTGAAGACTATTTATATAGATATGGAGTGTTCTCAATACTAAGAAGAGATGCAGCAGTAGGTGATAGAGCTGAGCCATAGTATATTATTCAAGGCACTTCCTGGAAAATGCATCAGATAGGTGTGTAAATCTCAGAAAAAGATGTAAATCTAATTCTAAATGCTGACTGAAAAAAACATTTAAAATCTGCATTCTGAGTAGGAGTCAGTGTTTTCTTATGAATTATCAGTACTTCATTGAAGTTTTAAATAAAAAAATCAGTGTTCCCATGGCTTGTAGCTATAGACACCTGTGAATCAATGAAGTCATTCTCTATCGACAGAATGATCTTTCTTTAGTGACCAGCCAAGAAAATATACTTTGTCTTTCACTTTCTCTATTGAGACTGCTTAAAGATTAACTAGAAGATTATGTTCCACTCCCACCTAGTGGCAAATAAAACATGCACAGTATAATTATATTTTTTTTATGGTGAAGGGAATTTGTGTTGCCCTTCCTAGAAATCAGCTCTGACTTGGTTAAAAATTATGTACAAACAGCTTCTAAATTAAAGCACACCGACTGGAGTCAGTAAAAATTAAAACCAAAAGCATGCTTCTGTACCTGTTACTCAGCAGCTTTGTATAAAAGAAAATGAAGACATATTTGGGCCATGGTTTTATGACTTAGCTTTATTTTTCACACCTAATGTGTGCAGTCAATAATAGGATGAGATGGTAAGTTGTCAGGTAATGCACATTAAAAAAAATAAAAAAAAAAAGAAAAGTGAGTAGCAGTTTGTTTGGCTTTAAAATAGCCCAGATAGAGAGTGTCCCTGAGTGGAACCCCAGGCTGCTGGAGCAGCCAGTAGCTCCCTGAGTCCTTACTGAGCAGCCAAGTGCAGATCAGAGGGCAGGTCTGGGGACCAAATCCCGTAGGACCAAAGTCAGCCATCAGCACTTGCACAGCCCTGAAGATGTGATGGATGGGATTTAGCCCCCGGTTCCTGCCTCAATACAGGAGTCTATAATCTTGTCATTTGCCTGAAGAATTGACACAGACTAATTCTGCAGAGTCAGCTTTCACTAAAGACCGTTCCTGAGACTGTGGCTGGAAAGTAAATCTGCTGGAGCTGTTTTCCTAGATAGGCTGATGCAATGCTGAGACTAGAACTGAGATGTGTAAAGACATGTTAATTAGCTTGTTTGGTTAGCTTCATCATCTTGGAAGCATGGAATCATAAAATTATATGCTTGGGAGAGGCTCCAAGAACTCATGTAAATCTATTCCCATGCCAAAAAGCAGAAACTCCCCTATCAGCAATGTTCCTTGACAAGCAGTAATACAACCTAGCTTTTATCTTATATCTCATAAGACAGATTTTTCACATTCCTGCTAGAGCTTCTTCCATCCTTCTGTATCCTCAGTGATAGAAAGTTTTTTCTAATATCTAATCTGTATCTTCTTTGTTACACATGCAGCCCATTCATTCCTGTATACCCTGTCTCCAGTTTGGGATTTTCTTGAGTTGAGATTGTCTTTTTTTCAGACTGAACAACCTCTTACCTTGTAGGTGATGTTTTCTAGATCTCTGGTCATTCTGAGAGCTGTTCTCTGTACTTTCTCAGAACTAAGCAGAGTGGATAGGCCAGATGAATAATTTATTACCTTTTTATGGGTTATACTCCTAAAGTTATGACCTGGTAGAATAGATCAGTTTTGTCAACAGCATGGCATAATTGACTTCTGCTCTTCTTATGATCCACAGAAATGCCAGATCTTAGCAGGCCTTCTGTCTGGTCCAGTCTTGTGACTCATTATTCCTGCTTAAGTGTACACTTCTGTACTTTTCTTTGCTGAATCATAGGCTATTTTAGAAAAGGTTTCTTCAGCTTAGCAATTACTTTGAATTCTAACCCTGTTTAAAAGCTTATTTTCTTCTTTTATTTATTTATTTTTAATTTGCAGATTTGATAGGATTCTGCTTTTTTCATTAGTTGGTAATAGATAGTTCTATTTCTGAGATAACCCTGCAGAAACATTACTTTTGCTCTTCTGCTGCAATAATTTAATCCGTAGGTCATTTATGAGAATCCAGTTTTCCAAGTCCAGCTATGTGACGCCTGCTATTTCTCCTCTACCCACAAAAGGAAACTATTTCAGCTTAATGTTTGTCCTTGACAAATCCACATTGACTGTTACTTGTTTCCTTGTTTTATGGATGCTTAAAGAATACTGGGTTGTTTGTTTCAGTGGCTTGGGGGAACTGAAGACAGCTAGCTATTCTTCTGTGTTTACTTCTGCTTTTGTCTCCTTTTAAAGCTGACTTTTAGAGCTGACTCTCCCTTTCAAGTTTTACAGTAACTTGTCTGTTCTCCAAGTGTGCTCAAAGATAGCTCACATCAAGTTGTTTAATCCACTAGGATAGTATTCATGAGGCCTGGCTGATTTGAAAAAACACTTTTCTTACTTAAATGCTTTCCAATCCATCTTGTCTCTTTTCTGAACAGTGATTTGTCACTCTCTTTTGTTCAATTGATTTGTTGTTTTGTGTGAAGACAAACATAGAAGGGTATTTAGTCTTCCCTGGTGTCATCTGCCAATAGGTTGTCTTTTCAATAAAACAACACATCCACATTTTTCTTAGTCATCTTCTTGGTACTTGATATCTCTACAGATTTATTTATCTGCCTGCATCTCCTCTATTTTTTTTTCTTTAAATCCTCTGGGAATTTCAGATTTTTCCCTTAATTGCTTATGCTATTATTTCATACAACCCCAATCAATCTGACCTTGTTTCTATGGATGTGTACTTATTTCCCTCAGTTGATATAACTGGAAAGACCAGAAGATAGCTAAACTGATGTCTCATTGCAGCTCCTGTCCTCACTCTGCATTGGGAAAACTGCCACTTGCAGACCAGCTTGTCTACCCAGACAAAGTTTCCATGACCCCTTTTTTCTCTTTATATGTGAGAGCTGTGAGATTTTACCTGTGATTTTTCTGTGCTTGTTGAAGTTTATCTTCCTGGAATCCCTATTTAATTATAGTTTTCTGCCTCTTCCCTTCTTAGGGAATGTGAATGTTACTTTTACACACACAATCTCACATTCTCAATCACTTTCTGCTTCTGGTAAGGATGAGATTTGCAAAAGCCTTCTCTAACTGCTGCTTCTACCCTCTTAAAAAACCAAAACATCTCAAGAGCTGTGTTTGTCCAACAATTCTGGCTCAATTGAATACCTTTACTAATGCTGACTCTTGAATAGTTGCAAGCAGTTCTGTCTTGTGTGGTCTCATCTGCCTTGGTGACCAAGAGCCACCCAACTCCCCATGCTAGCAAACACATCCTTCCTCCCATCTGTTTCCACCTAAGTTTATTTAAGAAGTTTTTCTCCTTCAGCATTTTGGATCTCTGAGCCCCACTGATAAATGCAGCAATACTTTATCTCTTCTTTCCTGAAGAAACTACACAAATTATTTTAACAAATCGCTAATTTCCATAAATGTAATAATGGATAGTATTTGCTTGAGCCATAATAAGGGATATTTGCAGGAGCTATAATAAGAGATATTTGCAGTGATGCAAATATTCCTTAATCTGATGGCATCTATTTTCCTCTCCTCATGGAAAGGATTTTGTAGGGGTGTGATTGTTCCATGCTATTGAGTCTGAACTGCTTTAAGTTTGTGATTGTGACGGAAGGTATGGAAAGTTGGTGTGTTTATAAGGCCTATGCATCCTTTACATGTTTTCAAAGCATTAAAAGTGCAACTTAACCAATTCCCACATGCTACATTTAGTTTTATATCCAGGATTCTGCAACACAGTGATCGAAATTTTAAAGATGCCCTCTCATTAATTGAAAATAGTATCAAGGATAAATTAAAATAAATTAAGAGGGCTGTAGTGGCATTGTTGGTTGATGCATTGTATTCAGTAAAAGCCTCTGTTATTCTCTTTATTGAACTCAGAAGAGTTGAGGTTCTTTGATGTACAGCTCACAGTGGTTTTGTCACAGAGTACACAGGCATTGATTGTAATTTATTTTATGCAGCTTATGTTCCCAGTGTATACTTCATCAAGGCACTAAATACCAACAGAACCATTTAAAGGATCAACACCTTTGAAGATAAGATACTCACTTTTTAAAATGATGTTCTATTCTTTTTCCAAAACCTTATGCTGAAGATTAAATTTGAAGTGTTTGGTTGATGAGGTGAGAGGGAAACATACTGTTAGATGGATGGATAGTAATTCATAGCTTACTGGAAATCAAAATATTTTCTTTTCTTATATGTTTCTTGGTATTAATCTGAATTTTTGAAGATTAAGTTCAAATCAGATATAGGCTCTTCAAAAAAGGTAATGCAAAGAATTTCTAAATCCTCATTTGAGTATGCAGATAGATATAGCATCAGTGCAGTTGAGGAGAATATCTAAGTTTTGGCTTGAAGGCATTGGCTGTCTAGTACATTAGCAGGCAAGCTGTTCAGTAAACAGGAGGGAGCTCTATAATTCCTCAAGAAGTCTTTGGTGTTTACAAATACTTCTCATCATACAGATGAGTCATGATGTTCTTGATTTTTAGATTGCTGAAAGCCAGCTACTTGATGCTTAAAATGCCTTTGCTTCGCAGAGAGTATTCCTCCTCTGAAGTTTTATTGTTCTTGGCTTTGTGTTCATCTACAGTGAATAATGATACATCATGGATGATGAATTACAGTCTATTCCATTGAGGACAATAAAACAGGTACATTTCTGAGTCCAAATATACAATTTTCTCCAATTATGCAAAGAATATGAGAAATAAAAAACAAGACAAGAAAGAAAACCAGAAAAACTTTCTTCAAATATCGACTATATTGTGTCAGTAGGACTGCCTCTTGTACATTGAGTGTAATTATTAGTAAGATGAAAAGAGAAGACAATCCACTGAGGAAAAGTGACACGTCAGAAGCTACCAGTACTCTTCTAGAAATCCACTTCATGCAGCAGAACCTTGGGGCCAAACATATTCTCTGCATCCTTTCCTCGGCTTGAGAATCTGACTTAGCATATGGGATTTATGTGAAAAATTTTCCATGCCATGGGTTATCATGCTTCAGAACCATGATGTATTTTCCAGGTTCAAGGTCCGGCTTCATTAGGTTTACTGGTGGATCTTGGGAAGTCTTCAGCTCTTCTCATCTTCTTGGGTCTGAGCTCCAGAGTACACCACTGTCCCTTTGTACTGTGATAACAGAACACCTTGACTTTGGGCATAGGAACATGTGGAAACCTCCAAACCTGCCCCTGGAGTCTAGGGAAGTGGAACTTATATTTTAGCAAAAAGGCAAGAATTTATCTGCAAGTGAAGAGGTACTAAAGTTTGTCCTAAAGTGGAAACCAGCAACAGCACATGCCCTTTCCAGTTTCATGTATCTGCTTTAAGAGCTGCTGTTTTTAAACTAGAGTAAGTGAATGCATTGAGTGAATTCTGTCATAAGGAGCAGAAAGAATACTAAATTATGAAAAACAGGTGCGAAATATATTCTGTGAATGCACTAGAGGAATGCATCTTGCTTTGAAAACAGCTTGAGAGGTCAATCAGCATTTCTTAGAGGAAAACAATATTTTTATGTCTTGATAATTAAATTAAATTGCTTGTTTTGCCAGTTGTCCTTGTGGTATCGATTGTGAGAGACTGTTAAAGTGATAATTTTTGTCTTGAGATCTTTAAAAATCGTGTTCTTGCTATTTTTTCATGTGAAAGGGAATGGCACAGAATCACCATCACAGGCCTTGGGAGCTGACTGGCTCACACTCTATAAAGGTGAATGGAAACCACTATTGGGACTAGTATCTCATCTTCCATAATAAGATATTGAGAAGGCTTTGCTTGCCTAATCTGCTAAAACAGCCTGAGAGAGGATAGGAACAAAACTGCTTTGAAAAATTGTATTTGGAGAATGTTATCCTTGTTGCCCTGCCTGCAGGGAAGGGGCAGAGCTGAGGGTTTAGCACCATCTGTCCTTGTTGAGTTTTGACTCCGTCTTTTTACTGAAGTCTTGGATAAGGAGGTGAGATTATGCTTATTAAATTTGTTAATTACTGAAACCTGAGAGAAACCACTCTGCTGGTGATTGGAGAAACCATTTGAAAAACAGGCCATCTGTGGAACTGTGGGTTCATTTGCCATACCTGTATCTGCCCTGCACATTATGTGAGCATAACTTTCTCCTCATCCCCTCTGCCCTACCTGTGAGGTCCTGTTTCCCACCATCACATATTATTTCTCATCTCTGCTTTGCACTGGTGCTGGTTCTTCCCCATGTTCTCTGTCTCTGAGCTGGGCAAGAGGCAGCAGGACATGAGCCTAGCCCTGAACTAGCCAAGGCTGAGGGACCAGCTGGCAAACCAGGCAAAATAAATGCCCAGTGAGCTCACACAGTGCAGCCTGAACCTCTGCAGGAGCTGTAATTTCCAGCTTTTGCCTTTATCCGGTCATTGATTTTCACACAACTTGAAAGAACTTAATTCCTTTGCAGCTCTTCAGCTAAATCAGATACAGAGATAAATGAGTTCAAAGAAAATTGAAGGAAATAAGAAAAAGTATCAGGTAAACAGATAAAGCAGCTGCCTAAATGCATATGTTTTGTTTTCTCAGAAATCAGGTGGAAAATAGGATGCAGTTCAATTTGCAGTAACTTTCCAAGTAAGATAGGGAATAATTGCCATAAAACAGCTCTTTAGAAAATGATACAGGAGCTAACAGAACCATGATTCAAAAATTCAAACTTTATATGGATACATATATGAAAAAGACTGAAATATTTCAAACTTCTCAGCATGGTAAGGTCTTGGTTGTGGCATTGTGTCTGTTCTTGGACACCACAGCTCATATTTATGTAGGCCAGCTGGAAACAGCCCATAATGGCTACATGTCTCAAAAGTGTGATTTATGAGAATAGAGACTTAATTTGTATTATTTAGTCTATTAAAAAGGAGTCTTCAAAGGCTACATGCAAAAGGAAGTTTTCCATGCAGATTTCCATGTCAGTAGTGGATGGGACAAGAAAAAAAAAAAAGCTAATTTTTCAGGTAAGGTAGGTGCAAATTAGACATTAACTAAAAACATCTCCAATAGTGTCTGGAGGAGGTTGCCTAAATCTGCATTTTATTCACCAATGCTGGAGATCTTCAGTTGCTGGTAAGTTTCAGAGATGATATGAATGTACAGTGATGATCTGACCTCAGGGCATGGAAATGGCATGCATGATTTCTTGATTTTTTTCCAGCTTTAGCATTCTAAGACTCCATGTTTGATCTCTGTGAATGCAAAAGAAAGAAGAATTATTTACATTAAGGAATATTATTGGTAAAAAAAGCCTGTGAATTCTGGCTATACATCCATTATTTGGGAAATTAGAAGAAAGTTTATAACCATTCAGGCATAGTTTTCCAAATGAAATGCAAATCTGAGTGGCTCTGAGCAGGAATACAATCAGTTTTGGAAGGTGCATGTTTTTCTTTTGATTTCAGGGGACTTGGCTCAAAGATATAGAAATACCCTTCTGGTAATCTTACAGATGCATGATCTTGGCTTCCCAAAAGAAGACAACTGAATGCTTTAAGCCCTCAGGAGTCCTGCTATAGCCTGTGAATAAGGCAAGTGAACTTGGCTCACAGTAGTGTGCAAACTCATCTCTCCTTTTAATGTGCTTCTTGGTATGTTTTCTTCCAAAGATTTATTTTATCTTACCCCTTTTCTGATGTTCCAGTTGAATATCTAGGGGTTTATAATCCTTTCAATAGTGAAGCATCATGAACACTGGATGGTGGCATTGGAGAATGAATCAGGAATGCAAAACAAGCAGGATCTATTTATATACACAGATATCCCAATAATCAAGGAAAAGATTTGCAGAGAAAAATGTGTTATAAAATACCCTATACACAATTTACTTTTGGAAAAAGTGTTGTAACTATCATGTAACCTCATTCAGTATTTCAGATTTTCTTTTAAGTAAAAAGATTAACAATTGTGGGGGGGAGAAAAACCAGAATTATTTATGGCATTAGTTCTCACAGAAAAATCCTTGGCTACTTTAAGAATATAGTCTATGCAAAAAATATTATAAAGCAGGCAGACATTTTACAATAGAGTTAATCCTGAAAGGAGGAAAGGCAGAAATACATTTGTGAAAGATTTCTTTCCTTTTCATTTGGTTGTTGTTTCATGCAGTTGCTGTTTTACTTCAGGTCTGCAAGAGTAAGAGGCAACATGAGCTCCTGAGTGTTCAGATGGGAGTCCCATCCTCTGTGGCCTCATCTCAGCCTGGCAGGTAGCACAATCCTTGCCACTTGGGGACAGCTAATACGTGTGGCTGCTCCCTCAAAGAGTTTCACCGACGTGATAAAATGTTTTCTACTGGTTTTGCTGAAAAAAAGTGCAATGGTCTCTTGTAAAGGAACCAGAGTTAAAGCTGGTAACAGCTGCCAGGCTTCTCTTTTTATTTTGTGAGCAAATTTCCAGGTGCTTCAAGTTGGTTCTTTATAGCTTGATATAGCTGAGGCACTTATTGATGTAGATAGAAGGTTCTACTTTCTTAAATACCAGCTTCCTAGGTCACTCCCAAGAAACCAGTCTTCTCCAAAACAAGACCTGAGAAGGATGGGTTCAGGCTGACCTTTTGGCAGTGTGGACCTGCCCATGCCAGATCTGGGCGATTCTGCTGGATGGCATCTTCCAGCACCATCCTCAGGTTTTGGCTATGAGTGCTGAGCTCTCCCACATGCCTCTCTGCCATACCCCAGGGTTTGCAGCACTCCTTCTCAATCTCATGTTACGAAAATTCCAGTCTGGAGGGTGTCACCTTGTCCTCCTGTTATCTGAGATACTTGGAGACAAAAGCAACACAGTCCCACTTGCCCATTCTGACTTGTGGCACGACAGAAGCATCGCTCTGCCCCTCCTTGGAGTCCTGGGGCCCAGAGTGGCACTGGATGGGTGCAGCCCATCAGCTTTTTGAGGGGTGAGGGCTGAGCAGGGTACATGCAGCCCCTCTGCACCACTTGGCCATTGAGGTGTTGGCAGACATGCAGCTGCAAATACACCTACAAGATGCAGTCAGGTACAGAGCGGATTTTCAGCTCTGATTTTTTGTCCAAGGCACCTGCAGAAGCAGTAAAGCTGGATTTTAGTCTTTTTATAGATGCAGCTCTGCTGTCTGTTTTGCTAGTTTTGAGACTGTCTCTTTTCTCTTTGTGGGATATCAAATGGTTAAATTGCTTTCCACTTTTAATAGGACTTTTTGTCCTGTGGGACAAAAGTTTATTAGTAATATGCAGAACTATATTTCAAGCCCCAGCTTGTTGAAAAAAATAGTCATTATTGCCTAGAATGACTTAAAATTGTTTAATAAAATGGAACCAATGGATCCAACTCCTTTACACCCTAGTATTGAACTGAGTTCAGGCTCAGACCTTGAATGAAAACAGTGAGGAGACATAAAAGGAGAGAGAAAACACAAATGCTGTCTTGCTTAAAACTCCCTGAAATGAAATGTTTGTGCATTTTGAAGATCACTTTTGTCTCAATTAGTGAGAAAGTAGGCATTAAAGGTATTTTTGGGCAATTTCTCCTTTCCTATCAGTTTTGGATACTGCTTGGAGACACTAGATGGCACCTTCTGTTTGCTACGTGCATGGGGCCAGAAATAGGGCCCATCTGAATGCTGGTGAAAGCTGACAATTATTTTTGAAGCAACTGGTGCATCCATATGGATCCTTGCTGACGAAGGAGACAGAAATATCCTGGTGATCCACATCCAGAAAAATGGAGGGGACACAGTACCTATTAACTACCTTGTTTCTTCTTTTTATATCGTCTCTGTGCTGTAGCTGGTGGACAGTGAAACACCCAATAGAGTAAAGAGCAGTCTGGGAAGGGTTGTTTTCATGATGCATTTTAAGGAAAGGATTTTCAGGGAAGCTGGACATGATACAGGCATCTAGGGCTGGGACAGGCCCATAGGGTATAACTTACCCCAGTGTGAATGTGGAGTCTAAGGACATGTGAGTCTGTAACTGCTTCATCAGACATCTGGTGTCATTCAGGGGCCATAAAGGATCCCACATGAAGTCTAGCCACTGCTCCTAGAAGGAATGGATTCTATGCACAGGCTGAGGATTCCAGCAAGGGGTCATGAGGAACTAGCCAGTGATTGCTATTGCATCTGCCAGTGACATGAATGAACATAAATGTAACACTGCAATGGCACCCTTGTAGGAAGAAAATTTAGTGCATGACAAAGCTATTTTTTCTTAATTCAGGGGTGAGAGCTCTCTGAGTGTTCTCCTTAACAAGTTTCTACAGGCATGTATCTTTTAGAAAGAATTGCACTGAATAGTTTGGGAAAAATCTGCCCTGAGCCAATTGTGCAATTTCTGCTCTGTGTTTATCATGGTGCAACCCCTCATTCTCATCATCCACAAGCAGGGGGATTATGACTGGGCTGTTCTGCAAGACATCTCAGGCACAGACCACTAGGACTGCCTAAATCATCAGTCTAGTGCCCTGACATCAAAAGCCCTCATCTGATCAATGTTTAATCCACAAAGATTTGCAGAATTCTTGTTCCCCACAGATCAGATACCACAAAGCCATAAAATATCTTCTTTGCCCATTGCAAGTAAACCTTACCTTTAATACAAAAGTGGAAGTAGAAGAAATTAAATGAAAGGTCTCAGAAAAGAGCAAGGGAAGATCTGGGGCTAGAGCCAGGGACTTGTCCTGTTACAGCAGGAGCTGGTTTGTAAGAAATAAAAGCCCAGAGGGTGCTGGGGCTTGAACTGTGTCAGTGCTACAGAGGAAAGCAGTGACCATTTCTCCCAGTGGTCCTGTCACTTTAACTGGGAAGGAAATTCCTTTCTATCCCTGGATTTGGTGACCTGTCATAGTGACTTGAAGCTGGATGAATGCTAGGAGCCCACCAAAACTCTCTATAACTTACCTCTACAGCTGGAGAGGGGAGAAAAAATATAACAAAGGGTTTGTGAGCTGAGATAGGGACTGGGAAAGATCACTCACCAAAACCTATTGGGACAAAACAGACTCAAATTAGAGATGTTAATTGAATTGACTGCTAACAAAGTCGGAGCAGGGTAATGAGAAGTAAAATAAAATCTTAAAAACACCTTCACCCCTACCCCTCTCTCTTTCCCAGATCTACCTACTCCCTCAGCAATGCAGGGAGACAGAGAATGGGGGTCATAGTCAGTTCATCATGCATTGCTTCTCCACTGCTCAGGAACAGCACTCCTTTCCCTGCTTCAGGTTAGGGTCGCTTCCATGGGAGACAGTTCTCTGTNACCTATTGGGACAAAACAGACTCAAATTAGAGATGTTAATTGAATTGACTGCTAACAAAGTCGGAGCAGGGTAATGAGAAGTAAAATAAAAGCTTAAAAACACCTTCACCCCTACCCCTCTCTCTTTCCCAGATCTACCTACTCCCTCAGCAATGCAGGGAGACAGAGAATGGGGGTCATAGTCAGTTCATCATGCATTGCTTCTCCACTGCTCAGGAACAGCACTCCTTTCCCTGCTTCAGGTTAGGGTCGCTTCCATGGGAGACAGTTCTCTGTGAACTTCTCCAGCATGAGTCTGTCCCAAGGACATCAGTTCTACACAAACTGCTGCAGCCTGGGCCACTCTTCCATGGGGTGCAGTTCTTCAGGCAGAGCCTGCTCCAGTGTGGTTCCCTTCACAGGGTCACAAGTTCCACCAGCAAACCTGCTCCTGAGTGGGGTCCTCTCTCCATGGCTCTGCAGGTCCCTGCCAGGACCCTGCTCCAGCACAGGCCTCCCACGGGGTCACAGCCTCCTCTCAGGCACCCACCTGCTCTGGTGTGGGTGTCCTCCATGGGCTGAGGGTGGAACTCTGTACCCCATGGACCTCCATGGGCTGCAGGGGCACAGCTGCCTCACCATGGGCTGCACCAGGGGCTGCAGGGGAATCTCAGCTCTGGCACCTGCAGCACCTCCTGCCCCTCCTTCTGCACTGACCTTGGTGTCTGCAGGGCTGCTCCTCTCACATATTCTCACCCCACTCTTCACATTACATCTGCACAGAGTTTTTTTTTCCCCTTTTTCTTATATATGTTATCACAGAAGTATTAACACCATTTCTAATTGGCCCAGCCTTGACCAGCAACACATCTGTCTTTGGAGCTGCCAAGGACTGGCTCTGCTGGACATGGAGGAAATTTCTTGTAACTTCTTACAGAAGCCACCCCTGTTGCCCCCCAACACAGCCCTAGAGTTTGGTCATGCAAACCCAGTGTATCTGTCCAAGCCCGAGCCAGTTATCAAGACTTATAAACCTAGAGATTTTCAGTCCTGTCAATATAGTGTGCCTGTCATCCTATTTCTGAAGCTAGATCTTGTCTCATACTTTCAAGGGAGGAGGAAAAACACTAAGAAGCCAAGCTATATGTTACCAAGAGAAAAAAAATCACCTTCCTGACCACTGCAAGCAAGTAGTAGAAAACCTGAAACAAGAATTTCATTAGAAACAGTGTAAAAATCATTCAAATTTGCTTTGTCAAAAAAAAAATCCATTCAGTCTCCTATTAGAGCCTTTGCAATTCCTCGAGTCACTCCTACAATCTCCACCTGACATGCATTAAATATAAATAAAATAAATCAACAACATTACCTTTATTGAATACAACAGTATGTTTTCAGGAAAAAAAAAGGTTGTACGATAAAAGTGGCACAGCCCCATCCAGCGTGGCCTTGAGCCCTTCCACGGGCATCTATGGCTTCTCTGGGCAATCTGTTCCAGTAACTCATCACCCTCACAGCAAAGAATTTCTTCCCAGTATCTAATCTAAATTTGCCCTCTTTCAGCTTGAAGCCATCACCCCTTGTCCTGTCACTGCATGCTCTTTCAAAGGTCCTTCTCCAGCTCTCCTGTTAGCCTCTGGCAGGCACTGAAAGGTGCTATAAGGTCTCCCTGAAGCCTTCTTTTCTCCAAGTAGAGTAACCCCAACTCTCCCAGCCTGCCTTCACAGGAGATATTCTCCAGGCACCTGATCATCTTTGTGACCCTCCTGTGGACTCATTCTGACAGATCCACATCCTTTCATGTTGGGGGCCCCAGAGCTGGATGCAGCACTCCAGAGCAGGTCTCATGAGAGCAGAGTAGAGGGGGAGAATTCCCTTCCTCAGTCTGCTGGCCACGCTGCTTTGGATGCAGCCCCAGATATAGTTTTTTCCATCAGGCAGAAACATCCCTTGGCCACATCCCCCTCACCTGCTTTGCCCTGCAGGCACACTGAGCAAGCCCTTGATTCCTGAGCCACTTGAACCAAAGCACTTGATGCACAGCTCACTTGGCATCGTCCTCATGTCAGTAAATGTGGCTGAAAACTTGGTAAATAATTGATTGTGTTGTCAGGACCTCACTAGCCAGGCCGATTAATATTTAGTGCAAATCGTACTCCGGAGTTTGAAAGGCAGAGCATTGTCACGGAATGAATGCCTGTGGCCAGCAAGGACCACACATCTCCTATAGGTACTTAAACAACAGGTCAGCAGGAAAAGGCTGATCATTCTTAGGGCTTGCATGGATGAGAAGTTACTTGTGGGAGATATTAAGACCAGCCTTTAATTTCAGACCCCTGTGGCACACCTTGGTGGGCCTCCAGTCTGAGAGACCAAGACCCAAGGTGTGCTGCAGGACGTTGGCACAGCAAAGGTGGTATGAATGGGATGTCTGTCTCCAACAAGACAAGGTGCCGTGTCTTACACACCTGTGTCCCTTTTCTTTGGTAAAGAGAATGATGAAATAAGAATGATGAAACATGAGTAGAGAGTTTACACCCGAGAAGGAAGATGGTGGATGTAAATGTATCTGCAATGTTCAGTCTGATCTTTGGGTTCTGTGAGCTTTCTCAAGACCCTGCTTTCAATGGTGATGTGTCTCTTCAGTTCCCTATTTCTCCTCTTGCTTCTCATGTTGCACTTTACGTTGAAATTATGTTTTACCTGTGTGAGGAATTAAAATCTGTGTTTCGAGTAGATGATAAATTAGCAGAATTGGGTTGCATCACAGTTTAATATTCTAAGAATTTGACTAATGAATATGCAGTCATTAGATGAACCCAGCAATGAGCACTAGAATAGTATCTCACTGACATGTCAAAGGCTGGCCTGGAATTGCTTCTTCTTTTCCTAATACTCTCAGGCTTCTGCTGTTGAAAATTATAATAGTAGCTTTTGCAATCATGTCTCATGCCTCTAAAAGGGGAAACATTAAGAAAAAGTTATTAAAAGGGAGGCATTAGTGGAAAAAGGCAATTCACCAATTTCTGCAATTGAATATTGTGTCTCACTAACCTATTAGAATTTTTGAATGTGTAAATAATGCAACGTAAAACTGCAAAGCAGTATAAAAAAATTAAACATAATTAATTTTAATTTTCAAAAGGTGAGTAAAAAGATTCCTTATAAGGTGTAAGAACATGTCTTGTTTCTTTTTGGAGAAGCAATATATTGTTTGGGAGCAAAAGCCAAGAAATAGAAAATAAAGAATCAGATTAATCCATTTCCAGCAAAGCAAAAGATTTAGGGTACTCAAGTACTGATCTCTTGAATAATATTCTTGGAGCCTGTCATGACAGGGGAAGGTTGTTTGGAGCTCCAGAGGACTGAACAATAGGGAGCAAAATGACAGGTGGAGCTCAGTCAACAAATGCAAAATACTACTAATTGGAGAGGGAAACATGATTTACTCATTAACCTTACACCATTCTGCCCGTGTCAGGTTAGGAAGGGGACTTGGATGTGGTGGTGGACAGATGTGTATAGTCACAGTCCAAAGCACGAAACAAGTTCATAGAGAGTGAAGGCAGGGAAAAGGAAGGCAGTGCTTTTATGTGGTCAGCAGCATGACTCCGTGGGGAGCAAAGTGCAGGACTGGTACTCAAAGCCTCAAGAGACAAGCTCTGAAGCAGATCTATGTCAGCTTCAGCACAGGGTGATGGGAATGATTGGGAGTGTGTTGAAATATTCAGCAGAAAACATGTTTTAAAAGATTGAGATCGTCTGCCTTTGACACAAGGAACATACATAGCGGCAGATGATCTGGAGAAGTGAGTTTAGGAACTCAAGAATAAGGGAAAATCAATGGCTTAGACAAAGGAAATGCAGTTAATTGGAATTTGTTCAATTCTAATTTGGATAATTCCATATGTATCTGGGTTTTACTGCTCCATCCTGGAACACCAAATGTCTGGGCTTACCCACTTTTTCAGTCATTGAGTCTCTCAGAGAGAAAATTACGGAGTGATAGAAGGGAATCTCATTGCTGCAGAAAAAATAATTAGACCGTAAAAATCATTAACCCGGAGTTGTGTTTACCATTAATACTCTATCAAATGTTGATTGTGTGACTAAACTGCAGAGCAAAAGCGCCTCCATAACCACTGCCCAGTGATATAAATAAGGTCATCATTGCTAGGAAGGAAAACATGAGATGGATGAAAAGGGTCCAAGAGGAACTTTCATCTATAAGTGATAAATCGGAGCAGATTTTAAGACATAAATCATGGAGTAATTTTTTTCTTATTTTTCTGGTAAAAATTATTAAGAAATTAGTGTCTGTTAAAAAAATATAATCCCAGAAAGACACAGTCCAAAGATTCAGAAGCTGTTTGTGCACATTGAACTAACCTTAACACATTATGGGAAGAACAGCATTTTCTTGGTATGAACATACCTGCCAAGCACAGCCATATGCAATATCTGTTTTCTACTATCCAGTAGCCCCCATTCAACTTTCTTCAATGTTGTCATGGCAATAAGACTGTTTTTGACACTGCCATTAATGAACTCTGAGGACGAGAAAGGTCCTTCTCCAACAAAGAGTGACACCACCGCACAGCAAATTAAATTGCTCTGACAATGTATCTATTGAGAGTGAGTTCACATGTCACTGGAGCTTTTAAGATCTTATTGATGACTTTGTGGCTGCCAAAAGTCATAAAGTACTGCAGTTATAACAGGTTTATGTTTATAGACAGTATTTGCCTGCATTGTTTGATCTCCCTAATGCTGATATATTCTGTCATTTTACCTTGACAGCTGTAGTCACTATTACTCCTCTGTCAGTGAGTTAATGAGGGTGTGTGTGTGTCAGTAATAATTTCTTATCTCCAAGGAGGTATAATGTATATGCCATAAACACATAACCCATACATGACAACTGATTACACTACAGTTAAGTGATAAGAGCAGTTGACAGGAGCAGCTGAGGATCACAAAATAGGCATAGACCAGCACATTCTCCTGGGTGATAAAAGCTGAAATAAAGGTGGCCCAAACCACACGTGGATAGGGCCTTTTACAGACAGTTTGCTGCCTGTTCCAAAGAGGATCTGGCATCTACAGAAGTTATAAGACACTGAGAAGCCTGCTTTTAAAGACCATACATGAATGTGCATGGAGCTTTGTATCAAAAGGTCACCAATCTGCTGTGAGTGGCTCCCCGATACTAAAACTGTAGTGCTGTCAACTCAGAGTTTATTGGCTGCATAGCAATATGTGAGTCTTATTTCTCCTGAACTAAGGAGCTGACATCAGTCTGCAGTTTTATTTTTTCTTGAAAACAGAGGGAGTGAGGTGAGCTGTAAGGGACAGACTGACTTGCTGTGGTCACTCCTAGAAATGGCATAGAGGAGATGGAGGTGATAGACGCTGTAGCTTTGGATAAGGGGGTCCTCATCCCAGTCTCCCTGCAAGAGGCTGCAAGATAGACTGGCTTTCCAGGACACTATAGAAGTTTTCTTATACTGTGTAGGCAGCTGGCTCTACCTGGTTTTAACACATGGCACTCTTCTGTCTCAAGTGACTGCGCACCTCTGCTCAGGGCCAGCTGGTCTTGCAGGCAGTCACCATCCCCACAGGTGGCAGCCCATAACTACAAGTTGAAAAAGAAACCTTATCCTGCCCTGGCAGAGCACCCAAGGACTGTCTGAGCAATAACTACTGCACCACATTGCAACAGCTCCAGGCCTTTGTGCCTATAGCTCTTGTCTGCTATAACCTAGCTTGACCAAAACCACCACCATGCAATTTTTTTCTTTCCCAATCACAGAAAAATTAGTAAAAATGCGGGCAAAAGTAATCCTGGGGATATTTCTGAGGAGATTACTGTGGAGTAAGGTACATAGAGTCAGACTATTTTCAGCAGCAAAATCATAAGATCCTAAATGCACCAATGATGTGAACTCTCAACAGATATGCTTTCACGAAGTGCTGGTGTTTTGAAGTCCCTGTTACTTGGGGACTCACAAATGTTTGTTATGGCACAGCCATAACAAACATCTGGACAAGGCCTTGACAACATACTTTAACTCTTGTTCAGCCCTTACCTGGTCAGTCAGTTGGATGGCCATCACAGGTCCCTTCCAACTGAAATACTCCATTCCATTCTATTATATTCTAGCCCAGCATGGACTTCTTTCTACCAAAGGGGTTTTCTGTGATAAACAGTGTGAACTGCTTGGTGAGTTATCTGGCTACCAAATGCTGGGCAGTGTGAGCAAGAGGCATTCGCCTTAGATCAGCATAAGAGATGTCATAAATATTAAAGCCCTCCACCAGCAACAAAATTATTCCTTATTTTTTTCAAACACATTTCAGCTCTTCCAATATCTACTTGTTTAAAACAAAAACTCATTTGAAGTCCTCACTATTAATCTGCTGTGAACCAGCTCACCCAGAACTGCCAAGGGCTGTCCAAGGGTCAGATGTGCAGGTACTGTTTCATCCTTCTTCAGTCATACTGGCAGAGCCATCAAGAGTTTCCATGTTCTGCCTTAAAGCACCTTCATGTTATTGTGACTAGTGCTGGGAAAAAATTTAAACCAGCTGAGCCATGGATTTCAAGGTGCAATGTAATCAAGAGTAAGCCACTCAGCTTTACTGGGCTTCAGTCTCTCAGCTTAGCTAAAAATCTGTATAGAAAGCAACACTTCTCTGATGACTTGGTACAGCACCTGAAAACTCCTTTTGTTAGAATACCTAATGCAGTGTACCTTAAATGGGCTTGTGGCTGGATCACTAAGGAATTTAAACACCCTTCACTGCCTTTCTATAACTTTACAAAAAAGATGCAGATAAGGAGTCTGCAATATATAACTAAATAATGTCATTGCAGGCATCAAGAATAACTTCCATTGTTAAAGAAATAGCATGACTCATAACTAGAGTTGCTTTTCAATTATTTGCTTAAGGGCTAGAGAGTACAAAAGATGTAGTCATTGCACACTTCAGATTCTTGTTGCTTTTTAAATTTTATTTTTGGTTGAACACACCAACCTCAGAAAAAGTATGCTAATCTCTTACACTGGAACTGATCTGCCCTCATTCTCTGTGTGGCTGACACTGCTGGTAACCCCCATTTCAAAAAATAAACACATTATCAGCACACACAGGAGGCGGCATCTGAAATCTCATCTTTGTCTTTCTATTTTGTCTTCCAGTCAGATTGTTTTACTCATATAGAGACTCACCCCTTTTAACGACCTTACAGGAGCTGCTAAAATGCTCTGTCATGTGCTTCTTATGTAAGTAAGGCTCCATTTAATAACTTGGTTCCACCCTGAGTGCAAGTGCAGAAATTCAGCATGAAAAATGATGAGAGAAGACAAAACACATGATGTAGTTCTGGTAGCAAAACATGGTTTTGCTTTCTGGGTTCATTGTACCAGCAAGCCCACCCTTACACCATTTTGCTGTTTCTTTGATATGGGAAAAATAATGTGAACCAAAAAGTAAATAATAAATCCAGTACCTCCTTTCCAAGTCTTTTATGGGGACTGTTTGTTCTTTGTGACAGGAATGGCTTTTTATACACCAAGTTTATACTTTGAATTCAAATTCAGAAGGATGAAAAAGAATGCAAAAAGACAGATTACACAAGAAAACATGAAATTATTCCTGAAGCCTCAAATATTATATAAGCTTGTATTTTAATAGAATGAGGAAATGAGACAGGGTGCTCCATGTATAACTTATCATCAGGATATCAGCAGTGAAGGTTCAAGTGAGCAGGTAATAGAGGTTAACAGCCCAAGAGGAAAAGCTTTGGGTCTGCTGGAGATAACAGCTGGACATCAGGTGATAATGTACTACTGCTAAATGGTGAATATCCTACCCAAGTATCTAAAAAGGAGCATAGTCTGCAAGATGTGTGAAATAATCCTCTCCTCAGGACTGGAAAGGCCAGAGAGATATATGGGATATATGGGATCTCTGGGAACCACACCTCTAGAAGGATATTCCTCACAAGGACCCAGTGCAGGTAGTGCAGAGGAGACAAAGAGGCATGGCCAGGATTTCAGCAAACATAAAATAGTCTCATTCAGCCAAGAACTGGAAAGGTTGTGGGGACATGTGATGGACCCTTGAACTGTCTCAAAGGGTACAGCACAAAGAAGAAGGGGTCCCTGACTCAAGGCAGGTTTGGAGCACACCCTCTCCCTAGAGCTGAAAGACACAAGGAAAAAGCCCCTGTGGCCTGCAGCCTGCTTTTCCTGGGGGGATTTCTTTGCTGGACATTTATAGCCCGGAATGTGACAGAGAAAGCAGCATGAGAGGGCCCATTGTTCTGTGGTCTGGAGATGGCTGTCCCCAGGACTGACAGGAGAGCTTGGTCAGCTAAGGTGCATCTGTCATGCCTATGCCTACTTCATCCTCCTGGACAATCCATCACAGATAAGCTCTCTTCTTGATTCAAACCTTCCAAATCTTGAGAGCAACTTAAAAACCCCAAGAACCTTGAAAGATTGCATTTAGGTTGCTTACTTTTTGGTTTTCAAGTGTTACAAGCAATGTCTGTACTGGTAGGTCAGGGCATATAAGCCTGCTGCAGTCCTGTTCCTGCTTCCCTTAGATAGCAAGTTTTCTATTTTTATCCATCATCACAAGACAGTTCATTGGTCCATTCTTTTTAAAGGTAATGAGTATTCACCTGTCTCATGAGGATCTCAAATCTCAAGTTTCATTACTTGAATATTCTTTATCTAAAGTCCCCGGGTACTGTATCCTGCACATTTCATTTAAGTTCTCCCACTGACTTCAATCGGAATGGTACAAAGTCAGCAAACAGGACACATGGGTTCAAGTTCATTCTTATTCAGTAAAAGTCCTGCTCTACACTACACTACATCCTGTGTTTAAGAATTTTGTTGGATATGAAGAAATTTTGAAACTGACACTTTTTCAGAAACAGCCTCCAGCTACAGAGAAACAAATTGCTTTGTGTGTTGACTGTATTTTTGTCTTCCTCATTTAAACTTCAGTTTATTTCTTTGTCTGCCCTTAGGTTTGAACCTTTCAGAGTAGAGATCATGTTCTCTTGAAAGTGCCTTGCACAGAGCTACTAAAGGTGCACAACAGTGCAAATGCAACAGCAGCAATAGTTTTAACTAAAGGCAATGAAAGCACTTTTCATCCTGCTTTAAAATTGTCTTAGAAATAGAAAAGAATGAGACACTGACCAAATAAATGTGAAAGGGCAAGTGATTAATCATATCTTTAAAATTATTGTGGTACATTAACAAAAACTGGTCTTGCATAAGAAAATTGGAGTATGCACAATTAGAAAGTAATGCAAATCCCCTAAGTAAAGATCCAGGTTGAAAGAAACAGGTATGATATGAGTCAGAAGGATTTAATTTGTGCAAATAATCAGGACCGGATTATAGCATCCTAAATTGTAAATAGAAGTGCTTAATGGGTTTATTGAATCCCTAAATTATTTCTGAGTTGTTCTGGTGAGTCAGGAAGGTAATGAGCACCGGGCAAGAACGTGGGAGTTGTCTGTGTTCATCTGTATTTGTGAGACTGAAGCTGTTGTTCTGCTGGTAGTCAGACAGTGGATGTGCCTGTTTATCTGAAATTTATTTTCTTTCATTTTCTCATAGACAAGGATAAAGCCAGTGGGGGACACTGAATCAGGAACTCTTTAAGATGAAAAGCTGGAGCTCTTAAACCCCAAACTTTTGAGGAGCTGTGAGGAAGTTAGTTATAGCTGTGCTCCTGCAGGACTCCAGAGAGAAATGAAGGGTTGCTGACACAGGTGGGCCACTAAGAGATATGGAAGAGCCCTCCTGAGTTCCTCCAAACCAGCATCTTAAATCCCATGGCAATGCCAACAGAGCTTGCTTGTACTGGTTTTGGTGAGACACTGAAAGAGTTTCCCCAGAGAAGCAGTGGATGCCCTGTACCTGAAGCATTCAAGGGCAGGTTGGTTGGAGTTATGAGCAACCTGGTCTAGTGGGAGGTGTCCCTGCCCAGGCAGGGGGCCTGAAGCTAGAGAATGTTTAAGGTCCCTTCCAAAGCAAGCCATTCTATGATTTAATGACTTCTATTTACCAGGCAGTACTTTGCACCTCTTTTTCCTATGTGCCTTTTGCCACCAGCAGAACAATTGTGAGGTAGAGGCGACACATGTAACAGGTTACAGGCACAAACTGCTTTTAAACAAAACCTTTTCTAGTAGGTTTTAAGGGAAAAGCTCTTGGGGACTGCTAATTGTCCTGGTAAAACCCTTCTATGGGCAGGATAATAAAATAGAGGGCAAAACTGTTCTATCTTCCCCATCACACCCATCAGAGCAGTCAGTGTCCCTTTATTTGAAAGAACATGTTCTTTATAGCCAGAGTTTGTGTTCATGGAGGCTGACTCTATAGTAATATGTTTGTGATTCATTATATATGTGATAGTGACTAATGTCATTTTGCATGTCATCAAGGGATTAAACACAATCCACTTAATGCACACGAGAAACTCCACTATAAAATTGTATTTGTGATTGTTGCTGATGACAAATGTTGGCTTCTAGTGTCAGACAATATGAGGGCTTCCTCGAGGCCTGCCTGTTTCCTTCAAATACCCAATTAATTAGCATTTTTCCTACAATAATCAATTCACAAAAGTAAGCCTCAGACAGGCACTACTGTCTGTGTTAAATGAATTAGTTTGTCCTTTGTACCTCGCCATGTTATGAAAGTAAATCTGCATGCACCTCTTTACAGAATTGTAATCTCAAAACTCTGTTAGTGAGAAAGTACCTAAAATCAAGGAGAAATGTAGTTAGAAATCCATGCCAAACACAGAAAAACACACCTGCAGTGTCTGAGTGCCACGTTCATTCTGATATTGATTGGTGTCAAAGGACTGGAGCCTTGTGGGGATTTGTTGTTCTTTGGGATTACACAGGTTTGTTTATTTCTGAAATAGGAGTGTGTGGTAGAGGGAGTTGTTTTCTTACCCAGCTCCTGCCATCCTCCTCTGAACATGGGGAAGAATCCCAGGGAGCTTCTGGAAGTTTTTTGAGACTAGAGGGCACCATTCTGCTTTTGAACCAACCTTTTGAACCAGCACCAAATTACAGGGGTTGTACAAACACATATTTGGATTCAGATAACAATGTGATTCACAAAGCAAGCACTCTCTGGACCAGATTTCTTGGAAAAATGTAGGAAGAGCCTTATCTAGTCTGTTTCCAGCTACTAGGTCCCAAGAAAGAGAAAGGGTTTTTTCCAAATGTGCACTGGGAGACATCTAGGAGTTGGACATCTCAGTCCACAAGCTAATGGCCTGGATAGACAAACTGATATATGAGAAATCAGACTAGATCAGACTGCTCTTCTCTTCATCAATATTCTTATTATGTCGAATGAATGAATGAATGATTGTGCATGATTTTTGTATGCATTTACTCATTGTAAATCATTTAAGCCAAGGCATTAAAATGCTCTCTTTTTTCGATGAAAACAAACCAAATATATAAATCGATATTTGCATTTCATAATCCTCATGCAGTCTATTTTTGCTTGATACTTGTAAATGCCCTTTTTATTTCCCTTCATTCTTTTGGACAGAGCTAACCAGGCCTTTTTTGTCTCTCTGTACCCTGGCATTCTTATAACTGATGCTGCACATTCCAGATGTGTTGCTTTTCCCCCCTCTTCATTTCCACTACAGCTTTTTCCTTCAAGCTCATGGTTAAAGGTAACCTCTGTGTAGATATATGCACTGCACATTGACAAATTTCTGTCCTTTAGCAGGGGTACTGTAGGGCCAAGCTCAAGTGTGGCTCCTCATTTTAAAACCCCTGTTTTACATTCTCATTCTGGTCTTCTCTATCACTCTGAGTGTTAGTTGCAAGGAGGCTTTTGTTGGAGCCTGGGCAGCTGCCTCCTGGCAGGAGGAGTTTTGAGCAGCTGACCTGCCTGTGCCCATTGCTTGGTTAAAAAACTCCTTCATTTTCATATGGGTGGAACCACACGGAAAACAACTTTGGCTCCAAAAGCATCTTCAAGGAGTTTGGAATTGTTCTTCACCCCAATCAGAAAATAGAGCAACACAACAACAGAAAAGCTTTCTCAGATGTGAATACTGTACTACTCTGTGCCCAGACACAGCCATTGTATTATTCTTGCTCAAATAAAATGCACTCACAGTGCACTTACTGAATGCAGCTGGAGAGGGGGGTTTTCCACGGGGTCCTGGGGAAGAGGGGACCCCCAAACCATCTGCTCAATGAGCCCTGTGCCCTGAAATCCCCTCTGCCAGGTGGTCCTGGGACTGTGACATAGCAGAAGGCCTGCTCAGGAAGCATTTTGGAAACAGGATTTATGATTCCATTTTTTTCTGAGTGTTTAAGCAGCACAAATTTCTTTGTTGAGGATGGGGGTACTGCAGTGCCCATCATTCTCCCTAAAGTCCTAAGGTCCACAGTGCTTTTCCTCTCTGAACCTTTTCCTATGATGACCTGTGGCAAACAGGAGGAGATGCCTCCTGTGAGGTACCTCAGAAAGCAGTATAATGATTTTCCTAACATTAGCCCAATGTGAAGATATTGCCACCAGCAGGCATCTCAAAATGGTATCCATGAGCCCAGAATAGATAAAAGAGTGTCACTGTAGTGCAACAAAAACACCCCACCTAGTCCTCTGTCACTCTGTATATTGTGTGCATGCTTGGTTTCCTTGGAGCCCAGAAATATGATGTTAAAAAAGACGTCACATAGGCATGTGTATGCTTCTGTTTCAAACCACTTATTCCCATCAGAAAGAAAAGGTGCTTTGGAAAGATTTACTCCAATTGAAAGAAAAGATTTTTATTGGGGGCAGGGGGGAGGAATTGTGTTTGGCAGTCTGCAACATTTGATTGCTGTAATGGTAGTGACGGCAGTAATCTATTTTTTTGCCTCGCTGGTAAATGGAAGTATCCAGCAAAGATAAAAGGTTACCAGCTGGGATAACTACCCTCTAATTAGTACTGCAGATTTTGGGGTGAATTTAGAAATAAAGTGGTGCAGTCTCTTAAATCTGTTTTAAATAAGACTAAATAGGAACAAGAGAAGTACACAATATATGAACTGCAGCACCTAATCTGAGAGGGCTGCTCAGCCATTTGGAGCAAAACACCACTTCATTGCAGAGGAAAGAGAAGAAGCTTGTTCTGAGAGTCACCATTTCCAAAAATCAATTCAGTCTTGAGCTTCTTACTCAGATAAGGTGCTCCTGAACTAGTTGGTCAGGATATGTGGCTGGTATAGTCATAAAATGCTGAAGTATTAAAGCTAATTTAATTTAGATAACTCAAGAACTGGTAAAAGATTAGGAATAGGAGGACAGACGACCAACAGTCTTGGTTGATTCTCCCAAATAATTTTGTCAAGAAAACTTTTCAACTTAGAAACCACCAATTATGAAATATGAGGAAGAAGGAAAATTCCAGTAGGGGAGCAGCTAACTTACCTGTGGACTGAAATTATGGCAGCTCAGTAGATGTGCATCAGCAGATCAGATGCACATCAAGCCTCTGACTTGGGGGAGCGAAGTCCAAGAATGGATCAGCAACAGCTTAATGTTCTGATTTCAATGCCTGTGAGAGCCCACCCCAGCTATTGGTGCTATAAATCCCACCAACACCTCAGCCCATGCCCCTCTTGAGCTGTTGCCAATGTTCTGCCAGTGAATGCCTATGTCTTTCTCAGTGCAATCAACTGGTGACAAAAGCTGGAAGCCCAAGGGTACCTGCTGCCAGAGAGGAGACATAGGATAATGGGGACAGTTTTTGCACTGTCATGAAGCAACTTGTCTGAGCAGACATGCTTAAACATCTGGGAAACCTGACAGATACGTTCCTGCACTCACCTGGACTAGCAGAAATGCAGTGTAGACAAGGAGGACCAGTGTTCTGGAAGAGTGTGCACTCATTTGTTCCTTCCTCTCTTCCTTTGCCCCTGTGTTTTTCTGAAGTGATGTGCTTGCAGATGAGGCCATTTTGGCCCATTTGTTGTCAGCAAAAGCATTTGGAAGACTGGATAACAATCACTGCTGGGCAGTGTTTGGAGCACAGCTGCAGCCCAAAAAGCTTGTGACTGCCCTCCTATTGCATGGACTCAAAGCCAGTGAAGGCCATGAAGGAGCTGCTCAGGGTGACTCTCGGGGAGGCTACCAAGAAGCTGCAGCCCTGGGCTGGTTGCCTCCTTGCATGCCAGTAAGGCCATGGTGGACAAAACCTGCAGCTGCTGGAAATTAATCATTCTTCACACATATTTGGGGAGCAAGGATAAGTCTGGATTGCACTGCAAAAACCCCTTGAGGCTGCTTATCATCAGACCATGCCACTGAGTGCTAATCAGAGCATCTTCTTTTAAATGTCTTAGTCTGCTATTTTTAGGCTATAAGTAGGGTGAAAAAAAATTTACTTTCGGTCAGACAGGAAAAACACCTCTGAAAAAACAAAGTGGTAAAGAGGAGCATTCTTGGCCCCATGTTTAGGATGGTAATTTTAGAAGATTTTTCCAGTGTGAGCCCCTAAGCAAGTGGGGACATGGGTTTTTAAATATACTAGGCCTTGGAGGACAGAGGGGTCCTGAAATATGTTCTATTTATGGGTGCTTTGCTACAGTCTTGAAATTTATTTAGCAAGAAAAATACCACCCACACTTTAAGGTACCTGCCCATCATGTCCCTGAATAGTCCAGGTGGCCTCACAACTCCAACAACTCCATTTCCCTTGCCCCATTTCTCACCTCCTCTATTCAGAGAGTGATAAATACTGGTGCAGATGTGACATAAACACACAGTATTATACAACAAGCAGTTCTTATGAAGCCAATGTCCACCCCACCCTTGTGAAATGCTTTTTAAATAAAAACAAATGTAATTTTCAGAAGTCCCAGGAGATCCAAATGCACCAAAGAGCAGGGGAACGCTAAGGTAGACAAAACGTGATGGCAGAGCCTCTGAGTAATCTCTGTGCAGAGGGCTAGACCAGCTGACCTCCTTAGGAGACCCAGTTTGGGTTTCTGTTTTTGCCAGGGGTGTTACAGAAAGTTGAGCACATTTAAAACCTCTCAGAGTGATTCTCTTTCATAGGTGACAGACATCTATAAAACAATCCAGGAATTTACTGGCATTTAGACCACAAAGCATTCACAACAGGCTGATGTGGTTTGTGCCCACTGTGCTATTTACTGAGGAGACACTGGCTTTTTGTTACGCTTCTGGAACAGTCAGCGTGAGTACAACCCCTCTGGAGAACACATTACTGTCCCAGAATGAATGGCTGGCTTCAAATTGCCTTTGTCTGACACTGGCCTTGATATCCAGGAATTTAGGGTCCTTGGCTACTCCTGGGGCAGAAACAGTCAAACCCCCATTGTGCTGATAAGCGTTATCAGTTGCTGTGTCAGAATGTGCTTTATGCATTTATGGGAAAAGAGTGTCACAAGCAGCCAGTCCTGCAGGGTCTGGGGCCTTCACACAACTGCCTGTGCCTTTTAAATACCTAAAGATATTTAAATGATGTGCAGATGTGTCACTTAGGGACATGGTTTATTGGTGGACTTGGCAGTGCTGGGTTTATGGTCTATGATCTTATGATCTTTTTCAGCCTAAAAAATTCTCTGATTCTATGCACATTTTCCTGGAGTGGGAGGAACTGTTCTCACATTAAGTTCACAGTGCATACCTTTAATGGATCTTGCTGATGCTGAGGAGACACTTGCTGCTTCATCATTTTGAACACCCCAGGCAGCATTTTAATTTTTCAATTCTGACACCAGACAAGTCAAAAAAGCCAACACGGTATCTATGACCCAAACCAGGACAGCCTGGCTGTCACTGTGATTAAATGCAGTGAAGGATCTGATCCTATTTTTGGAAAAAACACAATGAGACAGCCGAGACTTTGCTTTTGATACATTTTAAATAAGAAATCAATCATAATAAATAGTTTTTGTGACTTCCTTTTTAAAAATAACATTCATAAAGAGACAAAGTCTGTCCACCAATGCACAATTCAAATTTGGACTCTCAGAAATAAAATCAACTTTACAGGCAAATCACTACTACAGGTGTCTCTGGCAACCAGTACCTTCAGGGACTGAACTTAGCCAGGTAAAAGCTCTCTCCTGCCAAGATCTTTTGTGCAGCAAGTTTTGAAAGTTTAACCTAATATTAAGAGGCAATACTCCACCCAGAGTGTTAATGTCTTATCTGTAGAAGAAAACACATACTAGGGAAAAAAAAATCCCAATTATATTTGTGGATTTATGAGATTTCTGCTGTTTGTCAGGAAACTCCTGGTGCTGTGTTTTCCATAGCGCAGTGCAGCATTGCTGGGAGGGGGGACAGGAGCATCTCTGCAAAAAGGGACATGTCACTGCATATGCAAATCAACCCCCTCTTGTTGCACTTCCACAGTCCCATGCCCAGTTTCTCTTCTGCCTTTGATATAGGCTGGGTTGCTGCCATCATTCTAAATGTTACCCTTATGCTAAGCTATAAATGTAGGTATAATTTTAACAACAAATTACTACTTTTATTCATACAACTTACAGAAACAATAGTTTGACTGACGCGTAGGGTATTTTGAACTTGATGTTTACAAGTTAAGGGCAGTCACTGAAAAAGAGAAGTGCTTATCCTTAAATGAAAGCAAAGTCTGTTTAGACCTGGGTTTCTTGTACCATTAGCTATTTTAGAACAGTAAAAATTTATTCTCTCCCTTATTACTGCCTGTATTAAATATATTACTAAAATATTCTTTTGTGTCTGAGTTGCAGTGTCACCATTAAGGTAGTCCCTGTAAAAGCATCACCTGCAAAAATGTAAAAAGTCTGTGTAAAAGGATTGCCACTATTATCACAGCTTAATTGAAGTGTTAACTTGGTGCCCAAGGTAGAAAATTAAATCTTGCTGTTCTATATTTAGAAAAATAGAATTCTAGCCACTTCAATCTTGGTTTCTTCTCAACTTTTGCTATTAATTGGAAGAAAATTGAAAACTGATGCTTTGAACAAGATTTCAAGGAAATACATTTTTCAACCTCTTATGGTTTGGGGATACTTTTGATAGTGTTCCAACCAGTTATCTACAATCTTTTTTGCCTATACATCTGCTCTGATAACTGCAAACTAAGGAAATAATTTCCTAATTTACACATCTTCATTTACAAAATAATGTAATTTGCATGTGTCTCTGTACTGTCAAGTATTATATATTCTTCTTCATTATACCCTCATATCTTTTCTGTTTTGTCCTTCATCATGTACACTACAGCATCTCACAAGCTACATATTTAATTCTTTTCACGTAATTGGTTTCTCATTCACAGTAAATATGGATTTTCTTGTCCATTCAGAATCAATTCTCACTTGATTGATAGGAGATTAACCAAAGTTAAATGTTTGTTTCACCATTGTAAGAGACATCTGTGAACTGATTTCTTACAACACTTGCTTAAATTGATGTAATTTTTTAAAATGACACTTAGGGGATTCTCCTTTCCAGGATTTTCAGTATAAATGTTAATGATTGTTTACCAGTCTTAGGTAGAGGTTAAGCAAAGCCCAAGAAGTTTTATTTCTTGCTAAGGTTCTCTGAGAAAGAAGGGCATAAAGAAGGCTAAACCACAGAATTTTAAAGTGGCATGTTATTTGTATGACAGAGGAAGGAGTTGAAAGACTATGAGCAGCAATGCCCAGCAAAATCACCTGCCCTTGAGCCCATGGGCAAGTACACAGGTGGAGGTTTCCATACACATAGATGCTGGTGCCCAAATCTCCCTCACACAGCCTGCTGCAATACAGCTGCTGCATCACAAACAAATGGGAAGCACACTGTGACTGCCAGGCTGGTGCATGTGTTTTTGGTGTATCGACCTTCTGTGGTTTGCTTCATTTTGCTGCTGTTTTTGGGGGAAACATGGTTTTGTGGGGTAACTCACACAGACATAACAGTGTGCAGTGGCACATTTTACACAGTAAAGCCGAATGGTTCATCCTGTTGTTGCATAGAAAGGAAAGATGTTGTGCATTGCTGGAATGCAGCCAGCCCTCAAGTCAAGATTAGCATCCTGGAAACAGCAAACATTGGCAGCTGCATACTTCTGAACCCAGTGGCTCTGTGCAAAGCTGGCAGCATGCTCTCAGGCTCTGCTGACACCACTGAACAAGGCAGACTGGGGCCCATCTGCAAGAGGACATGAGTGCAATGCCTGCATCCCCTCCCTTCTCCTGAAGGGGATCATCCACCAGGTCTGTGGCAGAGGTGAATGCTGTGATGGAAACATCTGCCCTGATTATTTTTGTGCAGGAGGGATGCAGACTTGGTTTGTGCATAGGTATCCCTCTGTTTCCCAAGTCTGTGAGGCCACAGGCTAACCAAATGGTAGAAATGGAGAAGTGAAAAGCTCTGTTTTGTGAGGTCCTGGATTAACATCCCCAGTGTGACCCTCAGAGTGATGGAAAGCCCTAAGAGCTACCTAGTAGGCTGTCTGTTGTAAAAGTGAATCCTAGGTTTGGGAAACTGCATAAAGCAAAGATTTTAAGTAATGGTTTTATTCAGAGCAAGAAAAAATATCTGCAGATAAGTGATCCTTGTCAAATTAAATGAGCCTTAGGAAAAGCCTATGTATTACACTCTCTCCTGTGTACAATAATCAGCCTGTCTTATCAAATGCACTTAACTGTTCGGAGCCAAACTGGAGGCAGGGTTTCTGAAAATTTTATGTTCAGACTTACTGACTCTATTGGCTGAACACTGATTGTACAGGTGCAGGTTTGTTGACACCACCAAGCTGTGTGGTGCAGTTGACACACTGGAGATAAGGAATGCTGTCCAGAGGGACCTTCACAGGCTTAGGAGGTGGGTCTGTGGGAACTTCATGAAGTTCCACAAGGCCAAGTGCAAGGTCCTGCACCTTGGGGCAATCCCAAGCACAAACACAGTCTGGGGAATCCAGACCAAGAGCTGCCCTGAAGAGAGAGAGTTGGGACTTGTGGTTGGTGAGAAGTTCAACGTCTTGGCACTGTGAGCTTGCAGCCCAGAGAACCAAACATAGCCTGGGCTGCAGGAAATGCAGTGTGTGACCAGGAGGTTGGAGGATGCGATTCTGCCCCTCTTCTCCTCTCCCATGAGACCCCACCTGCAGTGCTGCATCCAGCACTGGGGTCTCCAACACAAGAAAGACATGGACCTGTTGCAACGAGTGAAGAGGAGGGTCACAAAGACTGCAACGAGTGAAGAGGAGGGTCACAAAGACTGCCAGGGGTGCAGATAGGCTGAGGGAGTTGGGGTTGTTCAGCCTGGAGAAGACAAGGCTATGTGAAGGCTTGGAAGCTGCCTTTCAATAACTAAAGGGGGGCTGAAAGAAGGCTGGAGAGGGACTTTTTACAAAGGCACATGGTGGCAGAACAAGAGGGACTGGCTATCAATTGAATGAGAGTAGGTTTAAATTAGCTATTAGGAAGAAGTTCTTTACTGGGAGGGTGGTGAGACACTGGAATTGACTGCCCAGAGAAATTGTGGATGCCCCATCCCTGGAAATGTTGAAGGCCAGGCTGGATGGGGTTCTGGGCAACCTGCTCTAGTGAATGGTGTGCCTGTCCATGGCAGAAGGGTTGGAACTAGGTGATCTTTAAGGTGGCTTCCAAACCAAGCCATTTACTGATTTTAGGATTAAAAAAACTTATTCCCCAAACTTACATAAAGGTAATATAATTCATGGAGTTGATGAACAACCAGGCAGGACATCAATGGCATATCAACAAAGAGAAAAACTCTCCTGCATCATGGATAAAGACCTCTATCTTTTAAGATAAGAATCCTTGCTATGACAAGGACACCAAAAAACCCCAGTAATAGCTGTGAAGAAAAAAATAAAGGACAAAAAATGCTAAAAAACCCACCTTGATTTGGATTGCTTTGAAAGTAGTCCGCTTGCCTTTTAATCAGCAAAGGCTGGGTCTGAAGTCAGAGCTGGGTGTACAGGAATGTGAGGGATGAGCAGGGCCCTTTTCTGACCCCCAGGCATTTCTTCTCCACAGGAACCTCAGGACAATCAAGGAAAATGTGTGAGACTGATGGCCATAAGAAGCTCCCATCAAAACTTTTGGGACTGACCCAGCCTGGGCCAGCAAATCTCAGGGAGAAGGAGGAGAAGCTGCTTTTTAAAAACTAGAATGACCCATATGGAAGTCTACACAGAAGATTTACATGAGGTTTCTCAGAACCAGGGAACACATTATTTTTCACTCAAAAACTCTGAATGCAATGAAAATTGTCCTGTTTTCTTGACTCATCTGCACTTTCCTCTGCAGCAGAGTGAAGCTTTCAGTGAGAAAAAGCAAAACCCAATTTATAAAATGACAACCATTTTAAAGCACTATTGCCTTTAGAAAAGGCTTTCATCTATTAAGCTTTAATGCCTTACAAAGCCTAACATTTGTATTGAAAGAGTCATTGAATCCATACAAATGCATCACATGGTAATACTTGTTATAAATCTTAGGTCAAAAACTGAAGAAAATAAGTAGACAGGCAGCATCTTTCTAGACTATTTTTGAACATAATTTAGATACTGTAAGTAGTCTATTTTCAAAAATGCATTTTATTGTAAAACCCACTAGTACATAATTCTTTTACTTGAATAGCAGAACAAGAGTCATAAATATTCATCATCATGGCAAAAAGACAAAATTTACAATCGGTTTTAGCCTATGTAACTGTTCCACTAATTTATAGAATTAGGCTCTTACGTTTTTGAAACGGATTTCAGAAACACCACAAGAGAACTTGCGCATTCATCCATGTAGGAAAGAGAAAGGAAAATCATCTTTATGTATGTGACAGCACTGTTTTCTGGATGGCTGGTGCCTGTTGTGCTTAGAAATGGTTGCCTATGCCAATTCAGAGCTAGTCTGGAGCCCTGCATGCATGCATAGTTCCATTAATACATCTAGATTGCTCTAAATTTTGGTTACAGTCCACTGATAATACTAAATTGCTCTTTTGCAAAATAGCAAGATATTCTCTGAACAGGCAGCAGCATAGACAACTCTGACTCAGAGTCTCATTGGAAAATAACCAGTTATTTATGTCTACTTCTTTGCTTCAAATCTAATTGCAGTTGATAGCAAAACCCTTTGACCCTAACTACAATGGAAACACACATGGAGAGGTTGCAGCCTGTGTCTCCAGTCTGGCCAGCACCAAGGGGTGAGGTGACTGGCAGCTAGTTATCATCACAGGAGCCACAGTGTCCATCTCTGCCTTCCCAGGTGCTCTGTTTTCCACCAGCTAGCGTAAGAACAGGTGGCTTTGCAAAGCTTTGAATGGGTTCTTTCTCCCCACAAAATATTGTCCAATTCCCACTTAAAAGAAGACACAGACAAAAGGGAGTTGTCACTGATTCACACGGTAGGAAAATCCACATAATGTAAATTTGAAAACTAGATACTCTGCTATCAAAGACTATAATTTAAAACATTATTAAATTCATTGATGTGACTTTTTCAGTAGAAAATTGCAGTTGGTTTATATCAGATTAGAAATTTAATACATCTGCTGTTAAGTATCTAGAAAGCATTGCGTAACTTTCATCCATGAAGAACAGAGCCAGAGTAAAAGCACTAGAAGATGAAGGGAAACCTGCAGCAGGGGTGTTGCATGGCAACTGAAAGCTTGGCTCTGCCAGTCAGTGGCTGTTCTTTGTACTTTAACCTCTATGGTAGGGAAATTAGTCATTAAAGTGAATCTCAGATGGATGACTCTTAATTTCTGAAATACAGCTGAAGCTCTGCTGTACACAAAAGCTTGCTTATGAAAACATCTCATTTTGAACACAAGTGTGCTTTGTGAGGAGCTGGAGATTAAAAAAATAAGAAAAAAAAAAAAGGAAAAAAAGAAAAAGCCTGGTGCACCTTAATCAGAGACAGCCCATCGCTCTTTTTCCCTAACCTCAAATGATCGAACATGCATCCTGGTTTAGACCTCACACAACATTCAATCTGTCCTTAATTTTAGAGAAACAATACTTTCTCTGTTTGGAAAACAGCATATACCAAATAAAACTGCTTGGGCCTAAAATTATATTTTCTTTTTTTTTTTTTTTTCCCACCACTCGTTTCAGTAATCAGCAAATCCCATAGAAGACAAAGGATTAGTTACATATGTATTTGCTCAGTTTTTCCACAAAAAAGTTGCACAGACAGAGCAAGGGTTGCTTGTAAACAGCTTGTCCAGTGGGTGATCTGTTTTTCACAAAAGGCATAGAGAAGCAAGAGAGAAAGGTCTTTAAAATGACTGGCCACTTACTTCTTTTTCTACTAACAACCAAAATCTGGGAGCTGCTTTTGTTTTCTGTGTGCTGCCCTGCCTGAGGGCCATGGATGCATGAGGGCTGGGACCTGCTAGGATGGGGAGGTCCTCCTGTGCCAGGTCTGTGGGTGGATGTGCTTCTCCAGCACAGGGGGAATTTTGGAAAATCCCCACTGGGGGGAAATAGTGCGGAGGTGGCTGGACCTTAGTTCCTTCTCTAGGATCTGAAAATGTTCTTCATGTAACAATGAAGACTACTAAAAGGAAGACTGAGGCTTAGTCATTACTGTACAGAAGACAAGATCAGTTGTGTTGTATCTCAGGCTTTGGTCATGGGTTTCATGGTGTTTGCTAATTGAGTTCTACGCTGAACTTCCTTAGTCTTGCTATTCATGAAAATTATATTTCTGTTAATATTTTTGGACACAACACGTATCCAGGGGCAAACCTCTGTGTACCTGGAGACCAGAGGAGGTAATGGTGAACAGCAAGTGTCACAGACACTACACAGGTGCTGTTGCAGATATGTGGTCTTCTATGTTTTATTTCCAAAAGATTTATTTTACTGAATTTCCACAATAGAAGTTGCTAAAGATGAAACAGCATGCTCAGAGAGAAGCTGTGGGAGATGGTGTGGAGTGTTTTACTGAGGGTAGGTAGGGACATGGTGGCAAAGAACTCAGAAGAGCCTGGAAGGTTAAGGTGTGAATATAGTGAAACAGATGAAGAAAGATATGTAAAAGGTTTAAATTTGATTTGCTGATTAAGCCATTTGTAAGTTGAAATGTTTATAAATGTTCACACTGTATCATCTTAAACTTCAAATGTGACAGACCTGTGGCTGCCTTTTCAGTTTATTTCCTAGCACCTCCTAAAATTTCACATTTCTCAGAGAAATTATTATTTTCTCAGAACTATCCCATTTGAAATGTTTACTTGTGCCGTGAAAAGAAACAGCATGGGTCCCTGTCGGGGTTTCACTGACATTCTTGCTGTTAGAAAGCCATACTTTTTGTGCAAAATGCTGGAGGGAAAGTGCTTGCAAAGAAGGTGAGTTAGAAGTGTGCTGCATCTCCTTCACTTCAGAAAGCCAAGGAATCAAGGCCAGCACTGCTGGGGCTACTCTAATATCTGTGGCTGGGTCCGTGGGGCTTGAGCACTGAAATCACTGAGATACCTTTGAAACTCCTTCCTTAGGATGCTCAGATATGAGTGTAGGACACCAGCTTGGTTTGGATCTTGGCTGCCTTTTTGAAATGAAACTATCTGCATTCATTTGGTACATTGAAATCAATGTAAGTTAGTTTTGTTTCCTGGCACTTTACAATGAAGCTGTATTCTTGATGAATTTCTGCCACTAAAAGTTGTTCCAAAATAAACCAGTCTCTGTTTTATAAATTCACATGTTTAATTCCAAATGCAGTTTCACTAAACTCAGAGGCCATGTTCTCCAGGTAAAGGGATGCATATTTTACAAAATGTGCTATTGCCTGCAGCTATTTTCTCATATTAAGACAAAAAACCTGAATAATAATAGTGTTGGTTTAAATTATTTTAGATTTAATTTTAAATTAAATTTAAAAAAAAAATCTCTATTACAAATTTGAAACAGCCTAAATTTGAGTTTAATCACAAATCTGATTTTAAATAAATGATTCCAGCTGGTCATTTGTCAAATCCTGAGTAGAAATCTTTCATGTGATTTTTGTTTTGGGCAGCTTCTCATGGATCTAAAAGGCATGTATCACCCTGAGCAGAACTTCCTACAGATTTGTGTCCCATTTTGTTTAAGCTATGGCTCTGCAATATTCCAGCTGTCCCTCATGTCTCCTACAGTGCTTCTACTTGGTAAGCCCAAGCAAACACTGTCACCAGCCAGGAGTGGTGTTCCTGTGGCTTGGGTTTCCAGCTGCTGCCAGGTGATAAATAATGTGTGAATTCGGGCTGCTCTTCTGCCAGTGGGAGCACTAAGTAAGTTCCTTTGTTGTCTGGCTGCGAGCATTCTCAGCAACCTGTAGGAACTTGGTTGTCCTCAGCTGCTGCACATTCAGTTGAAAAGCCAAATTGCTTCAAGAAATGTTAGGGAAAACTGGCAGACATATAATGACTGTCTAAAACTCACTTTCTTAAAAAAGGAAGCTAACAGGGAATATTAACTGTAGTAGACAAGAGGATGGAAAAGGGTCACACATTATAGCTTGTGATGTCATTGAATTTACCTAGAAAGAGGAGGGGAAGTATGGGGTGATAGGTGGAAAACCAAGTAAAATTGAAGGACTGAAGATATGGTGGAAGGGATTAGGGGCAGCTGAAAGGATTCAGTGTAGGTGATAACAAATCATGAAGAGGAAAGGAAAAAGTCCTGCACCTTGAGAGGAGTATGCTGGAGAGGCTTGGTCAATCCTCCTTTCCCTCTGGGGCTTCCTCTTGTTCAAATTCAAAGAAACCTTCAAGGTCTCTCAGAATACAGAGGCAAGTTGCGGATGTGATATAGCAGAGAAACAAGGTGGTTGCCATCCTCTGGGCAAGGCTGCTTTGATGGATGCCTATGAGCATCCATCAAGTCATAACATTTGGTTTACCCTTCCCCTTCTCTCCCTCCAAAATAAACAGCCCACTCTTGTTTACTCTTCCCCCACCATCCCAGGGTTTGGTGATTTTAGTAATTCTGGTCTTTATCAGTAACCTTGGTGAGTCTGGGAATCTGCTCTATTCCCACTGTCCTCTGACATTCATCCATCCAAGAAGAGTTCCCAATACATCCCTGTCCCCATGTGTGATATCTGTCAGTACCTTGGGCTGTTTTATTAGTTTAGTCCCAGGCTGGAGTTGTCCAGCCATTATTTTTTTCCTTCCATTGCTCTCAGCAGCTGGCAGTTTCTCATTTTGCTGTCATATTGTCATATTGCTGGAGCCTGTGGAGTGCAGGAGAGGGATGTAAATGCTGCAATCTGCTGCTGGAAGAGAAACTATGGAGAAGATGGAACCCACCTTCCCTGAGAGGTGCATAGCAAAGCCTGAACAGGAAACAGTAATGAGCTGCACCAGAGGAAATGCTGGCTGGAGACAGAGGAAAAAATCTTCCAAAAAGAATAGCTGAGCATGGAAACAGGCTGCACAGAACAGTGGCAGATCCTCTCTCCATGGAGGTATTAAATACTTGAAAGAGATGAGGTCCTAGGCAACCTGATTTAACTCTTAAGTAGCTTTTGCTGCCCTTTTCAGCTGGTCAGCTGGCCAGGCTAGTCAGGAGGTCAAAGTTGCAAATCCTCCCTGAGACCTGCAAATAAGATTTGCCTGTCTTCTGTAACTGAGATTTGAAAAGCAGTTTTACCTCAGGCAGTATGATAGCAGTCAGTTGTCATGTAGACAAGTGTGCTGTCTAAAAGAGGCATCCATGTAAACAGAGAAACCCTGGCTTTTTACAGAGCCTTTACCGTGACTTTTCATAGCTCCAGTTCTCTGTCAGAACACCAAAATCCGATGGCTGTCGATGTACAAGGCAGTTTTCTTGGGGCATGGCAGAATAAACATCAAATCTCCCAATGTCCAAAGCATCAAACAGAACCCGTTGTCTGAACCCCGAGGGGCTCCATGGCTTGTCACAAATGCCAAGAAGATCAGGCAGGTGAAGGCTTGGGAGGCAGCTGAGCAGTGAACTGGGTGAGGAGCAGGCTCAGCAGTGAATGAGAGAGTTGATTAGGGAATAATTCACTTAGGGAGAAAGTTGTGCAATTAAACTGATAAAGTTGGCAGCAAAACAAAAAGCAGAAAGAGAGAATGAAGGCAACAATCAATCAATAAAGCAGTGAATCAATTGTCTAGTTAATAAGATAGTTAATTATGCAGAACAGAGCAGGAAAGGCAATGTACTTGGTCAGTTTGGCTCCAACAAATCTCCCCAGTATGCTTCAGTCACAGCATCATTTACTTTTGCTAATTTTTGTTAACACGGGCAAGGTTTCACCTCTGAATTAGTACTCTCCTATTTTAAAGATAGCGCCTGTTTCTATGTTGTTATGATTTATTTTTTTATATTGTTTCAAGAGGGCAGGAATTAGGTTATGATCTGGGAGAACTTGTAGTCTACTCTGTAAAAGCAATATTTACCTATCAGCATATTCTTGTTTCTATTAGAAATAATAGTATTTTATAGTATTTTTATTATTTAGTGTCTATTTTATATTACTGTCCTATTTATTGATCTTTCCACTGTCAACACAAATATTCTAACTGCTGTCTAAACTAGAATTTGCAAACCTTTCTTCAAAATAGTTTCTATTCTGAAAGTATCCACTTTTAGAATGCTTTGTTGTCGTTGAAAGAGCCTTCTCTGTTTTCTCCCCATTGTACAGCACAGAGACTTGGATAAAGAACTGACAATTCAGTGTCCTTGCATCCTAAAGTGACACAACACAGTGTAATGCAGGAGGCAAAGAACTACATGAAATAGTCACTTGCTGAAGAAGATAGAGGTGAAGGATTTTCAGACATTGTCTGAGGCTTGGACCACCCCATGTGGATAAGATCTTCCTCTAGGATCTGTCTATGTTATTTGTGAGGACTTTTGTGGTACTGTTGTGTTCAGCTTTCACATAGTGTATCTGCAAGGCTGGGCAGTTCTGGACAAAGCCCAGTAACTGTCTCCATGCCTTGGGTGTGAGTGTGACTTGGCCTTCACTGTTGGACGCAGACATCAGTAAGCCTTGAAGATGCCTAAACCCCATGAGAACTTTGGGGTTTTTTCTTCTGAACTTCCCAAGGCCTCCTAAGCTTGCCTCTGTGTCTGTATCTGCCCACCATTAGAAAGAGCTCATCTACTTGATACCTGTCTCACTACTGAACCTGAAAGAGATCCAGAATTCAGCTTTTCCTTGTCAATCCACAGACATCTCCTGGTCCCAGTTGCTCACTCTGGAATCCAGATCTGCAGAAACTGCAGTTCAGGTGGCTGGTCTCTGTTTGTATCAGGAGCCATGGTGTGATGCCCATCTGCATCCAACAAGACTTCTGGGTAAATTAGAAATAATCCTATCAGCAAACTTCTGTGGAAGCACCATCTAGAGTCTGATGTGTTGCAGAACAAGTATTGTACTTGAATTTATGACTTTTAATATTCAGTCAGAAATAGTAGTTTCTGGAGCTGATTTTTGATATGGTTTTGAAGATAGTCCTTAGTAGTAAAGATGGAGATGAAGATGGGAAGACTATTTTGTGAAACATTGCTATAACAAGATAGTGCTGTTCTTGTGTATGTGAATTCAGTCTGGGTTGCAGGGGTTGGTTGTTTTCACTGAAATGGTTCCCAGGGACATGAGGTGACAAAGGTTTTTGTTTGTTTTCTGACATGCACATATGAAAAGACCTTTATTTACTGGTGTTTCTGACATTACATTTACTGCACTGGCCTGATATTGCTCCATCCAGAAAATTTAAGTCCACTTGTCCTTTGCCTTGCTAACAGTGCAGACACAGAATAATCTGGTAAAAAAGTTCCAGCTGTCTCCTGGTCTGTTCATGGGGTAAATATGGCCATCTCTGGCTGAAACTTCAGGCACATGTTCACAGTTAGTAACCTGTTCATTATGTGCTGTTGTCCACCAGCTGTGGACTGAAATAATTTTAGGCAGCTCATCTTCTAGTTGCACTAGAAATTTCCCTTTGCCTTTTTACATAGCTTGGTATCATTTTGATGGAAACACCTATCTGGGGGCAGTAACTTTTGTGAGGAATTTGGGGCAAAATATTCTACAGACACCCAGATAATGGTCTCTGCTCCTCTAATTCTTGTTAACTGCATTGACTCCCATGCAAGAAGCCTCTTTGCTGAAATGACAAACACTTTGGCATTATTGAGTAGGTATTAAGACCTCCATAAAAATTCTGGTGACTACCTGAATCCTTGCAGTAGTGTAGGTGACAGGTTGGAGCCTGCCTACTGCACACTGTCAGATGCTTACACCTGAGTAATGTGCTGGGTAATTGTTTCGTGTCTCCCTCCGTGAGCTACTCCACCTAAAGGGAAAAGCATTTTTATTCCTAGCAGACAGATCAACCACTTTTCTAGCTCAGGAAGTCACTGTCTGGGGCTATAAGCTTTTGTTGTCATTAATTCGTCCTAGTCATATTTTGAGGGCTGAAAGGCTTGTAAGGCTTGCAAACACAGGAAGCCTGATTTGTCATGCCAAGGAGAAACACTGTGAAGAGGAGCTTGAAGAAAACAACAAATATGCTCTGTGGAACAGCCAAAGATTATAGACTTTATCTGGGCTATGTAGAATAACCTCTTCAGTCACTGTCACATTTTAGGAGCACGTAACAACATGCAGAAATATAAAATAGTGCTGAAGCTTATTACATGGCTTATTACAGTGGGTGCCAGTCTATAAAGAACTGCTTGGTAATATCAGCTTCCTGTTAATCCCATAACAATCAGATAATGGTGAAATGTTGATTTATTCACTGATTTACTCTTAGCTAGATTGAAATAATGGAGTAAAATGAGCCCATTTAGACTGGTCCTTAAATTGAATGCTCCTAATTGCATTTGAAAGAATAGGCCATAATGCATTGAGTATGGCAATGACCCTGCTAATCTATGCAATTAGTTAACTATTTTGGAAAGGAGACTACCTTACATGGAGTTTTGTCTTATAAATTAGAATATATTTCTCATGTACTCTATGCATGATTCTGTACTGAATTGATTGCCCATGTAAAATCCTCAATTTTACTCCAATACTAGTCTCTTTCTGTGTAAGTTTGCAATGGAACAACTCAATTACTGTGTTATATTTCCACTTAATTATTCAACTAGAATTCTGAAATTTGCACATATTCATTCTGGGTCACAGAGTTCAGCATGGGAGGGAATTCCAGATTACACATTCCATTAGATATTATCAAAAGGCCATCTGTCTTTCTTAGTGGGTTTCAATCACTCAAGAGCCTGAGGATATTTAGGCAGGAAAGGAGAAGTAAGAGAGAAAAGCTCTTGCAGTAAAAATCTGACTAGGGCATGTGCAAATTTCGAATGTGTCTAGAGGGGCAGGAGCTGACTGCAATTTTACAAGACTCTCCTGCTCCACTTAATGTTTCTCACCCTCATATTTTTGGAGAATCACTTTTTAATATACGTCTCAGCGAAGACTTGGCAATCTCCTGTCTGTTGAAGCTCCCAGCTACACTCCTGGCTACTGAAATAAAACAAATGAAGGAGACAGGCTGGTGCTGGGCATTTGAGCACTGCTTCCAGTCAGGATCCTCTCCTTGCCTTCATTTGAAGATGGCCATATTGCCAAGCAGGCATCATTTAAAATGAGATGTGTGTGTTAAACTCTACTGTGTGCATTTGCATCGGGGTCCATTTTTGCATACAGCTGGACATTTCCACATTTCTACTGTGTGCAGCTGCAAATGAGAGTAATTGAGAGCAGGAGACTGTGCATCTCAAGAGCCTGCAGTTGTACCCACCAGTTCTACCTGCTGGGTGTCCCTGAAGCTAAAAGACACAAACTGGACAGGACTGGACTATTGCTGTCTCCCTGCATTTCTGTGTTTAAACATTAAATTTATAGGGTTTTCAGACTTGAATTAGGTTATGGTTATTTTTATGCCTGGCCTCAGATTCATGCCCCACTCTTGTCCTGATGAAAATGTATGCATGAAAAAGTCCCAGGAACGCTCTAGTCTCCCAAAGTACAATGGAATGCTTTATGCCTGTACAATTAACACACTTTTAAAATGTGCTGTATGAGCTCTGTTTGTTGATATTTCTGGATTCTTTCCTAAATAATGCAAATGTTTTCAAGTCATGAGACAACTGTTACAATAACAGAATCTGACACTCTGCTTAACACTGATGGAGTATTTTAAGAGAATCTCCTGGGAGATGAGCAATAAATGGTTTATCAGACTCTTTGCAGGAAATACTTTGGGAAAAAACTATCAGAAGGGCAGCAAAGAGGCCTGTAAAGCTAGTGGCACATAGTTACTGCTGGTTTCCCTTCTAGGGGCTGCAGCACCATGGGCAGTAGAGGAGAAATCTCTGTGCCACAAGAGCCACCTGCCTGATGGGCTCCACTACATCCAGTGCAGGGTGTACTGCTCCCTTGCAGTCAAGCCCTACAAGCACTCTTAGGAGAATATGAATGGTGAAAATGGTTGGGTGTCCTCCCTTTGAGGGTCTCATGACCCAACTGAGTGTCCCATGAAGTGCGCTGTTTGTTAGGAGTCCAAGCCCAAGGTGCTCATTGTTAAATCTTGAGTTCTTTGCTGTGAATTAAAATAAAAATGTATTGAGATAATCACAGCATGGCTGAGGTCATGTGGTCCAGCCCTGCTCAAGCAGGGCCACCTAGAGTTGATTGCCCAGCCCATACTTCAACAGCTTGTCTATGAGGAGGTTATCAGAGACAGTTCCAAGAGCCTTACTGAAGTCAAGGAAGAAAATATTCCCTGTTCTCCCCTCATCCACAATATGGTAATTTCATCATAGATATTTGTCTAGTTGCCAAGTGTGACCTGCCTTTCTGAATTACTGCTAACTACTCCTAATTTCCTCCTTGTACTTCATTTGCCTAGAAATGATTTCCAGCACGGCTTGTTTCACCACCTTTCCAGGGACTGAGATGAAATCCATTGGCCTGTAGTTTCCTGTGGTCTCCTTTTGTCCTTTTTGAAGATAGGAGGGATAACAGCAAGGGGACAGAGAATGTGCACATAAGATAGATGGTCTCAAGTTCCTGGTATCTGATGAAATTAATCATATTGTATTTACAGACCACCAGCAGTTCAAGAGTTGTTGGTGGCATATTTAAGAGCATCTGCAAAAAGACTGAGGCCCTAGAAAATCCGGTATGGGAAAATTTTGTACTTAATTTCCAAAAGAAAAAGATAGGACCAGTCAGCTTAGCCTCAATTCCTAGAACTGACTGGAGGAATTACTGAAGTTGTTGTTGGGCACCTGAAAGTTACAATGAAGGCAAAATTGTCAAGTAAAGTTCATTTGAAAACAATCTAATGTCTTCTGACATGTTTGGCTGATAGGAGAGAATCTGTACCTGTCATTTCTTGACTTTGGTGGAACTATTACACTTGACATCCTCATATGGAAGCTAGAAAATTCAGTTCTGGAAAAAAAATGTAGCAAAGAAATGTACAAAAATGCATTGCTTTAAGAATAGATACAAATAGTTCGCTGAGACAATGGGTATCTGTGGGTATCTGAACTACCTCCTCTACACAAACAGCACTACCTCAGAACCTCCTTCCCTTTGCAGACTTTTTTCCCTGTCCAAATAAACATTTCAGGCTGCATATATATATGCATATATATATATATATATATGTGCATATATATATATATGTCCCTTATATGTCCCTGCATATATATATGCTAAGTCACTTGGACTTTTTCTTGGAAAAAGAGCAGGAGAAAATTAGGCAATATTGCTGATAGGAAAAAAAAAAACCAAACAAACAAAAAACATGTCAGAAGGGAAGGCTTCTGTCAGATGAGTATTGGAATGTGGCTGTATGGAGCATGAATGTGAAAGGCGAGTGGAGTCCCAGTTAAAAACATGATCTGAGGAGCCCTGTGGTTCACGTGAGTTGCTCAATCCTTCTTTGCCAGTTTTCAATTGCCAATTTTCAACTTGCTTTCCTGCCTCGTCTGCCCTCCCAATATTCATGGAAAACTGAAATTCAGAACAAGGTTTAGAGCCACGTGTCACAGCTTCCCGGTTTGCTAACATCTTCCTCTCTGAATGCTCTCTCCTGCCACTGTTGAAAACAATATTTATGGAGCGCTCGCTTGTGTGATGAAAGCACTGCCTGTCAGGCACATCAATATCCACTGCACAGAAAAGCAGATGTGAGCTAAATTTTTGGACAATAGCCTTGAGATTTCATAGGGATGGAGTTAAAAATGTCTTATCACATGGCCTAGTAGAGCCAAGGGTGAGAGTGTGGAAGGGATTATGATATTTCTAGGGAAAGGTAAGGACTGTAAATAATGGTGTACTGCATATTTTCAAAGCCTTCCCTTGCAAAAAGAAGAACCTTGTGAAAAACATACAGCTAGACAAAGGTTGCTTCAGGAAATTCACACCAGACACCAGTGGGCAAGGGCAAGGGAGCTGTCCTGCTCATAGAGCATAAGTGAACTGTAGGGTTAGTTCAAGTGTTAGATGGATGATAAGAGTCAGTGTGCTTTTGAGATGGATTTCCCAAATTGCTGCTCTCTGCAGTGAAGGTGGAACTCTTTTTTGTGTCTTTTTCTGCCTTAAATTTATCTCTGTTACAGATCTGGGTAAAACCTGCACATTTGACTTCACACACTAGCCAGCAGTGCTCAGTCAAGTGCCCTTGCTGAGCTGGTCCCCTTTAGCTCAATAATAAATAACAGTGTTTATTGGAGCAGGATGTGGCTGGCTGCTGGTAATGTCATCCAGAGAATGTGTGGAAGCTGCTCTCCTCATGTAAATTCATTGTCTGTAGTTCCACAGCTGCATGCCAGATAGGGAAGCCTTGTTTGAAACAAGAGTAGTTGAGTGAGCCTTACATCTGGCAGCAGAGGGAAGAGACAAGAGGCCTCCAAATAGTTTATACCCCTTTGTCTAAAGCAAGAGGTATCCTAATTGTTTATTCCATGTAAAAGTCCCTTTGTCCTTCTTTTTCTTGATCTCTTGGGGGTTTTGTGGGTGTGTTTGTTTGCTTGTTTTGAGGGGTTTTGTTTTGTTTTGTTGTTTTTTTTTTCCTGTTTAAGTGTTACCAAGGTAAAATTTTCCTCTTGGATTCCCACATGGTGAAGTGAGATTCCTGTAGAACTCCCACAAAAGTGGGGTTTGTGCAGAAGACACAGTGATTCCTGTCCTGCTGCAGAGAAGAGACTGGGAGAGTGCAGTGCAGCAAGCATGAGCTCTGCAGCAGGAACCCTGAAACTGCAGGGACGGGTTTGAGCTGAGTTATGTATGTCAGCTGTAGCATGAAATGTATAAACTGTCTGTGGGAATCACTCCTCCAGTGCCTCATGGTCTTTCTTGACCTTCACCATTCTTAAAGACAGTCTCTTCATACTGCTTCTATAGGCTGGAGAACTTTTATGGGATGAAGAAAACAGTTTGGTTTTTTTTTTAAGGACAAATATCTCTGCGAAGCTTTCTGTGGATTGTCATTGCCTATCTAGTGCCAATTAATTATTAATCTGTTTAGAAATGTAGGTATGTATGAATAACATATTTAAGCACTGAAATTTGATTGGGCTCTAATTTTAAGCTGGTCTACACAGACCTGGCACCCCCAAAATCTTCTCCCTCGCTGCTCCTTCAGGGTCAGGGAGCAGGTCACTGCCTGCACCCTGGCTGTAAACACAACTCAGTCTCTTACAAAGGCTTGAGGAGTTTTTCTGTCCAGCTCCTTTTTAAATACTTAACCCAAGATGAAGTATTCAGACTGAGCTGGCCCCTGCAGTGAGGAGATCACAGAGGGTGAGGATGACTTTCCTGGGAGGTGCTGCTGAAACCCTCACCAAGGATGGAAATTGTGGGAATGTATTTACCGGAAGGAGCCAGAGGACAGCTGGAGGAATCAAGAGCAGACAGAGAGGAGGAAGGCAAACAAGGGAAGTTTTAGACAGCCAAATTTCTGCCCTTTGCTTACCTAAATGGCTTCTGTGAGTGGTTATTTTAACTAGGACCTTCAGGCCACAACTGCCAAGCACAAATCCTTTTTTCTTATGTGCTTAATTGAATTGAAAATTATCAATAGACTAGCTCTGGCACTTGACTGGACTTTTTTTGCCAGTGTTCAAAAAAGGAAACAGCAGCTTAAGGACAAATAGGTCTCTCAGCTCTTTGATATTTCTCAGAGTCATGTCACCAGATGGGGAGAAGTGATGGCACTGTATGGTGTAAAATGTTGAGAAAATCTTAAAAAATCACAGGCTTGATATGGATCCAATTATGCTCAGGACTAGGACGTGTTATTCTAGCATACCACAGCAAACTATAAGCTTGTTTGAGAATGAAGTACCAATGGAAAAAAAAGAAAAATCACATTTCCACGATACTAAGGCAAGCCAGAGAGAGAGAGAGAGAGCATGCCTGGGAACAGCATGTTATAGGGACTTCATGTCTGCAAGGGAGCTGTGCTAATGACTTCCCAGTGGGTGGAACTGGAGAGGAAGTCTTATCTCCAGACTCCTCAGAGATAGGCAGTTGGAAAACACCGGCTCCAAAGCCAATATTTCTGCCTGACTAATAGAAGTGCAGAAGTCAAAGATATGGTATGAGTTATGTGTCAAAGCTACAACAGCTTTCAGCAAGTCTAAATCATAACTGCATTGTCAGGCAGAAAACCTTATGTGGAATGCAAGGATAATGACAAAAATAATAGGAAGAGAAATAAAAGGTGGAATCCAAGGAGCCCCCCAACCATCTGAAATCCTACTATATTTAATTTGCTTCTGAGAGAAGTGTTCTCTTGTGGCAGACAGACAAAAATGCATCATTGGTTGAAGTAAATCAGAATTGCTCTTCTGAAGCCAGTAAAGCCATATTGATTTACATTACCTGATGGTCTCTGCTTGAAAATTCATCATTGTAACAAATACTATAAAACTCTGGGTTTGTCACCAGTGAAGAGCCTTTAGGGATGGCAGAAGGGAATCATCCTTCCTGCTTGAACAACAGGATTACTCAAATGGGAAACAGGCTTGCACCAGTCTTCCTTCAGGATATGATGCCACAGCACTATGAGGTATGGTGATATGGGCAGTAATCTTGGAAAGCATATGAGTAGCCAAAACCCAGGAACAGCTGGCAGCTGAAAATGTTAAACAGGAAGGAATGGCCAAAAAAAAAAAAAAAAAAAAAGAGGCTTGTAAACAGGACAAGTGTATGAGTATTTTACTGGCTGTACTCTCATGGCCGAGGAACTGCATGGGTGGATGTCTACCAGGGAACAGAAAAGGAAGTAGGACAGTCTCCATGGAGTCTGTGTGAGGAGCAGAGTGAATCCCCAGACTCCCTTGGAAGAGGAAGATTGATTGGAGATTTAGGCTTTGTAGGAATGGAGAACTGACTTTAATCCATGGCTTGTTTTTGAAGGTAGCACACTACTGTGCACGGGTTTGGGAATGATGCGTGCTTGGCCCCAGCAGGGCCTTGCCACACTCTAGAGCCCCACAGATTATAGCAATCAAGTAAACAAGTCCTGATATTTCTATTAATAGAAACCCTGTTTCTATTAATAGTGCCTTTCTTTTTGCAAACAGGGTTCAATTCTTTCTCTATCTCATTGTCTGAGTGGGGACTCTTAGTGGATGTCATCTTTCTGCATTTATTATATGCCACAGGAGCTTGCTTTGTACTGTAGTACAGTCACACACAAAGGAGGGAGTACAGAAGCTAAGCAAGCAAAATCATAAAGGAATTCACAGAGCTTCTCTTTACTTGTGTTTAACACACTCTAGAACCAGCAAGCTCATAATCAACATTATTTGTTATTCAAAAGACCTCCCAAGCCACTTCCATCAGCTACATGACATTGGGGGAGGAGAATCTGCTCTTATTTTCTAAGACATAAAGCAGATGGCTCATGTTTTATGGATGGAGAAGACACCACATGGACCTTTACACATACAGACACATCAACATGTGGTCACGTGCCCAAGCTTAAGCATTGCATGTCTTAGTCCAAAGTGCTATATTATCTCGTGCTTTTTAGTAAGAAACTTGCTTTTGGTTTGCTTTGGTACTCAAAGTTTGGCAATCTGGTTTTTCCATCTCTTTTCTCTTGGTATTATGGCAGTAGCAATCTCATATTATTTACCTAGAGGTCTGCCTTCTGAAATACATCTATTTATCCTCGTCTAAACTCTCCTCCCTCATATTTCATGTGCCTAAAGGATTTCATTTCTCTTTTTAAAAGCAGAGAAATTATAGCCTGTGATTTGATAAGGAGACTCTGCAGCAATCTTGAGTTTTGATACAGATGACCTTTACTTTCCCACCTGTAAAATTCAGATTCAAAATTTTCTTCTGTTTTGCTGCAAGGACTGATTTCCCAAGTTTGATTAAGACCTTGGAATGGGAGATAATTGTGAAGTTCACAGAGAGGTGAATTAGCCTGGGCAGTAGAAATATACTTTAATGGGGCCAGACTGATTGAAGTAGCTGAGGTAGCACAAGTATTTTGAGACAGTGCTGGGCTTTGCAGCCAGACCCTTTGCACTACTGGATTTCCCCTGAAAGTGTGGAGCACCAGGAGATTATCTGCCCAGCTGGCTGACTACCCATCTTGAGTGAACACACACTTCAGTTTAATTGTCTTTAGTGTGACAGCCACCTTACTAAATGCAGAAATACAATGATATTAAAAGTTATGCATCCCCAAAGGTTGAATTCCCATGGGTCATTAGTGATACAAACATGCAGAGTTCTTCCATACACTTTTTTAAGCAATCCTGTTACAATATGGATTGTATATTGAAGACTGAAAATGACTCTGGAATCTTTGGAGAGCTTCAGGATGACTCAGCCAGTGTAAAGGATTTGTCACGTTGTCCTGAAGATATGACAGTAATTTATACTGATATGGGCATGATGACAGGGAGCCACATCCTGCAGACCCTGCTGAGACAATCTGTCCCACATCCCTACTGGCCACATCCCGCCAGAGGATATCTGGGAGGGAGATATGGATGGTCCTGGCATCTGAATCCATAGCAAGCTGGCACATCCCCAGAACAAATCCATAGATGCTTCATTTACACACTTTTGTATAAAATTGCTTCTGTAGGTGGAAGAGAGCAGGGGCTTGGACTGTGATCCAAAAGATGTGGCTGTTACTGGCCACAGGAGCTGTCCTAGATGCCAGTTGGGTCCCTTCCTGAGGGACATCCCATGTGGGGCATGGCAGACCCAGCACTTGGCTGAAATTGTCTGACTGCTGTGGTCAGCCCTTTCAAAGGCTCAGCCTGGCAGCCTGCTCACATCTCATCCCTGATTTCCTGGGTCTCCACATCCTTACCCTTCCACAGAAACATACAAAACGCTGGGGAGCTTTTCTCTCCACCAGCTGACTTTTCAATTTTGCTCTCTTTGTCAGGGCTTCTCCCTGGAGCTCCCCAGCGAGACTGCGGAAAACTCCCACACAATTTATTTAACTGACTTCCCACCCGCTGCTCTCAAAGGCACATGCTGGGCACTCACTCATGCAGCAGCATGTCCATGGCCTCGGGTGTGCCAAACTGAGGGGCTTCACAGCCAGCCCTGAGGGTTCAAAGGATGTCTGATAAACCCCCTCTGCCACTGGGCTGCTCATAACCTCACACTATATATATGCATATACACACACATATATATATACACACATTTTTAATATATATATGTATTCTTTTGTGCATATGTTTGTGTATTTATACAGTCAAGGTATACAGAGCTCACGAAGTGAATTCTAAAATACAGTGAGAACACTTTTTACTCCAAAATTGCTTTCTTGTCTTAACACTTTGCAGTTTAATTTAGGGTGCAAATTCATCCTGAATGACTCCGACATGACGGCAGGATGCACTCATCTGTTCACTTTTGAATATGAAAATCCTCAAGGGACATCAATCAAGCTTTCCTAGTGACTTCCCACATACATCTATCCATCTTCCATATTTTTGTGCATGCTCACGATGCAGTAAGCTTGAAAACAGAAAAGTTACAAACCCAGAGCTATGCAATGGTGTATCAAATAACAGTATGTGTCTGGTTGTAATTAACAACTGAAGAATTTACCCAAAATTAAAGCCAATGTAAATGGATATGTGTGTGTAGGTTTTAAGCCCAGGGTATATAGAAAAAAATTGGGCATTGCCAGAAGAAAAGAAAAAAGAAACCATGAGATGTTCCAGAGTCTTCGTTGTGCAGTATGGGTGGAGAGAAAAGTAGGATTTGGTTCAGGTTTGGTGAAGGTGCCAAAGTTCATTATCTAGAAAAGTGATATATTATCTCTTTTTCTGTGTTTTTAATTCTAACAGAAGTTCTTTCCTGTACAATTGCCTGAGTCTTGCTCTGTGAGTGAGTTCTCTGCCCTCTCTACTTATCAGCTGGTTTCAAGGAGAGCCTACTTTCCTGTCTTTCTGTAATTTAGCTCCCTGTGTGAGGCTTGAGCAGCCCTGTCTAGCGTCAGCCTTCCCCCCCCAGAATAACTCAAGGGGTCACCGAAATACATAAGCTTTCCCACCATCTCTAGATGCTCTCCCCTGGGAAGTATCATCCTTCATAAAAATGTATATATTGTACAGAAATATAAAACCTGGGAACTCTGAGAAGGCAGCAGCCTCCATGACTTACAGGCACAGGGCATGTGATGTAAGTGGGAACTTCCCCTGAAAGATCACCACAAGATTTGTCCCATGGGTATTACATGCCATGATTATATACAATAAAGTGTTTCAAATTTTAAATACACCCCAGATGCTTTTTCCTGCCCTTTCCTCCCACTCAGCTTGACTTGCCCCCAGCTGATTGATTCTCATAGTTTGTGTTCAGGGCTTCAGTATTTTGCTTACTTGCCAGATTGGCTGTTTTTGGCACACCAAAAGCTGCCTGTTGAGCTGAGGAAGTGCAATGTCATAGGCTGAGAAGCTGCAGCCTGTCAGAATGGGATGAGCAATTGGAGTGTGAGTGTTCAGCTGTACTCAGCACCAGTCAAACTCTGGGCTTTGTGAAGTCAGCAGGAGTTTTCCCAACAATTCTGAAAGTACATAATCAGGCCAGTGTTGGGAAGAGCTGACAAATGCAATCTATCAAACAACCAGGAATCATTCCTTCTGCTGTGATTCTGACTTATTTTCATATTTTTCCTTTTGTGTGTTTCTTAAAATGTGAAAATTGTAGGCTACTTTTTGTCCCAGGTCACCTGCTGCATGTACCTTATAATTCTCCATTTCTTCAACTGTTTAGTGATGGGCAAACACTACAAACATCCAGAAATTCTCCCATTTTTTATTCTCTGTCTTTGTACTGCAACGCACACCTTCCCTTCTCTCCAAAGGAGGAAGCAGCATGGTCTTGTTCTATTAGAGGAGAACTAACAGAGATTGCTCTTTATGCACCAATTCTGTGTGTAGCATGTAAATATGAAAGGAAGATGCAAACACACCTGGGATATGACCCAAAGAGGAGTGGTTTTCAAGAACAGCCTTGGATGAAGAGCAAAATGTGATCCCATGAGTCACAGAGTTTTGTTTCCTTCCCTGGCAGCTGTCAGTGCCGGTGAGATCCCAAGTGAGTTTGGGTATCTCTCAGCCCTCTTTAGCCCTGGAAGCTAAAACCTCTGGGGAAGTTTTTGGAATCTGCTTTACACATACAGGATGGAGGAAAAAAGTAATATGTCAAAATTCTCATGAGGGCATGCAGGGAAATGATGGTATGAGGAAGGAGGAGGGATGACAGGCAGCTTCCTTTTCAGGGTGATTGCACAAAACCTCTACAGCCTCCACTTTTGTTTGATTCATTCAAATAGTTCTTCCTATATCTAGTTATTTACATATTAAGAGGAATAATATTACTCATATCTGTGATGATAATGATTACCCAACAGATGTACTAAGATAAAAGAGTATTTTTTCTGATGCTTTAAAGTAAGAACCATATATATATATACTTAGCATTAGACTTCTCAGACTGTAGACAACACATACACAGAAAGCACTATCTGTCATGGATGAGAGAACATGAGAGAGCTGGATTTTCCTGCCTTGTCCTGCTTTGCCATGCCTGTCCTGGCCTTTCATCCGTCAGCAGAGACCGCTCTTATAAGGTCTTTGGCAACATCAGCCACTGAAATTTGTTCTCCACAGCTCTTTAAGGGAGGAGGTCTGTTTATTACTGTACTGGGTCACTGGTCATATCAAAACTCAAGGTCCCTTGAGATCTGCTCAGAATCTCTTGGCTGGTACCCCATGTCAGCTCACCCCAACTCACCTACAGGCATCACTTGGTTCGGCTGCTCTGCAGAAAGCAGTCACATCCATTTGTCCATATGTCCTCTAGAATTGACATTTTAGTCAACTACATGCACTAATGCTCTTCTTACTTGGTTTTGTGATGTCTATTTTTTTTCTTTTTCTAGTGTGAAACAGATTTGATTGCTTATGAACCAGAAGAAGCAGCACAACGGCACAGAACGTAGGCAATTCACTGGCATAACAGACTAAGGTAAATACAACCTCCAGTGCATAGGCCAAAGGAAATTCCAAAATCATCATAGGTCACATGCTTTTCTTTGCTACTTTATTGTGGCAGTTTATTGTTGTTTTTTTTGTTGCTGTTATTGCAGCAACATTATTTTTCTACTCTCTCTGACTCAATTCTTTACTAATGCACAGACAGTATTGTATTATATTTTATTATATTCCTAAGAAGCTTTGTCTTCTTTAGACAGAGAAAAACATGGTGCTAACTGCTCCACTTATATTCTTTTTTTTTGTATATTCTTAATATATTCTTTAGACATAACGTTCCCAATAGCCTTTGACTTTTTCAGCTCACGTTTATTTTTCTTGAAGTTGTAACTCTTACTGTACACAGCAGTATAGATGATATCTCATTGCTGCCTAATGCAGTGGTATTAATATTTCTCCATTTCTGCTAAACAAACTAATGTTTGAGGCTGGCATTTGCACTTTTCACAGCCTCATCAGGCTGGTAACCTATCATAACCAATATGATAACTAATACTCTTCTTCCTTTGTCCTTTTCAATAGTCTCCCTGGTTTACAGCAGAAAATCTTGTGAATTGTCTGGATGTACTGTCTGGATTATTCCTGCCTTTCAGGCTTTTGCATGTAATTTCATTTCAATTGTGTGAGTCTGCACAATCATTAATTTTTTCACTCATGATATTTATATCCTTGTAGCTAAACATCTTTAGCACATTTCAATAGCACACACTCTACATCAAATTTATTGGTGCAAACATGGAATAAGATCAGCCGCAAGATGAAACCTTGAAAAACTCTGGTCATAACCTCCCTCCAGGCAACAACTCTCTTTTCACTAGCCTGGTCTTCTGTTCATCTGCTTTCTTCTCCCTTACATTTCCCCTCCCATTGCTAATTTGTATTTATGGTTTCCAATGCAACAAAGTACCATAAGCTTTATAGAATCAATACATATATCTACTTTGTCTGAAAAATCAATCCCATCAAAAAAAGGTACCACAAATAATATACCTTTGATAAACCTGTGGAGTTTTTAATCGTATTTTTTCTTCTTCTCCAGATTTTTTATATTTCTTACCTTTAAAGTCTTTTCTAAAGCCCTTATCTGTCAGAGATCATGACAGTTATCCACCAGAGTTACTGAGACCAGCATGATGATCCACCATAGCACAGACTACCTTCCCATTTTCTTGGAAAATACGTCATGAAAGGCCCCGCTTGTTACTCTGTATTCCAATAACACCATCTCTGAGATGTGCAAACGTACTGAAGATCCTTGCTACTGGCCCTGCAGTTGTACATCCATATTCTTCCTGGACAATGGGCTCTAGCCCAGGTGCTCTGTCCTTTTTGACCTGAGCTCTGAATATTGCTTTCCTTGTCCTTGTTGCAACGCTCACTTTAATTGAAGGTGCTCCTCTACCTTCTGGTTTTTTATTGACCTTCCTATTGAAGGTACATCAAGAACAGTCACTGAGTCTGTGCATGGTGACAAAAGTGTCACTGACTCGTGCTCATTGCCTCCCTGCACTGCAGCTGAACAGATACCATCAGAATACCCCCAGTCAATTCCCTTTGTGGGACTTGGGTTCCTGGCCCTCCACATCCCTTTCCTGGAGGGGTCACTAACTCCTGTTTTTCCATGCTTTGATAATCTTGCACTGAGTCAGATGTGTTTGTTGTTCTGATAGAAATACCCCAGCCCACAGATAAAGAGCCAGATTTCTCCACAGACTCAGTCAGATTGCCCTAGGCAGGATTCTTAATGGGCCTCATCTCTTCTCAGATAAGCCATGTTTTCCCCATGTTTATATCTCTGTTCAGAAAGTCCCCTACCTCTGTTCAGACAGGGCGTAGGTATTCAAATACTAGAATTTGTGAAATATTTTTCTACTAACAAGTAAAATGAATTATTTAATGAAGAACCTTTGTTCTTCAGATAATGTGGGTATTTTTTCCTAAGCCCTGAAGTGACAATTCCTGTCGATTAATAGATCCTTCAGGATCTTTCAGGATGTTGCAGGGAATATGGATGGGTTTTGATGCTTCCACACAGTTGTGCTGTGAAAGGTTTATGTGCTCCCTTACTGAGAAGCAACTGTCCAGACCTCTGTGCATTTTACCACTGGAATGCTCAGTCACAAACACTTTATCTCCCACCCACACAGCATAAGGGAATGACAAAATAGAAGTCCTGAAATGTGCCTAACTGTGCCTCCTTGTCATCCACATTTTAAAACTAATTTCTTTGTTTTGTCATTGCCTTTGTTTTTGCAATTTATTTTTGTCTTGGATTTCTACAGAGGTCTTTGCATTGTTCCTTTTGGCCACATCAGAACAATATCAAGGTTTTTAGAAGTAAAACTATCCACTACTGACCAAAAACCTGTCAAGTTTTGACAAATATGTATTTGGTCCAAAAGAGTGAGGATCTGTTCTACCAGAACTCTTGTGTTAAGCTGTGATAGCACATCCTACGCCCTTCACAAGGAAAGCAGGGTCTCTCTCAGCCTGCTGGCAGGGGTGTTGATGTGTATTTGCATGGGCCGGAGGCAGAAGAGCCACTCAGGAGGGGTTTTGTGACTACAGAAGAAATAGTGGGATGTGGAGAAAATAGTAAAGTCTATAGATCTATAGTACCATACAGAGTGTTTTTGAGTTTTTTTGGCTTTAGAATAGGCCTTGAGCTGGCCAGAGGCCAGACCAGAGTGATTTCTCCGTATCTGAAACTGATCTGTTCTGGACCACTGCCGTAAATGCAGAAGATTCAGTAACTGAAAATGCAAGGGCTTCTTCTCTCTACCAACTGTGAAGACAGCCAAGAGCTAACTCTGCCCTCGCAGCACTTAATATGTTGATTAAGGATTATTTTGGCATGAAGACAGATCTGAGGAAACACAGTAGGCCTGTCTAGTTGCAAAGCAGGGATAGTATTACAATGTTCTTGCATTTTAACCAGAAAATGGCAAGATTTCCTTTCAGATGACACGCACCTTTTCACTCTAGAAATAAGTATGTGTTAAAGTTGGTGACGAAGAAAAGCTGAAAAGAATATCAAGGAAACCTTTTGTAGGTAGATGGCATACTTTATACCAGTGTACACTTAATAAGTAATAATTCATAAGTATTCATTCTACCTGCCAGCCTTGCCTTACCCATATTGTCAGACAATTGCTGCTACAAGAACATTGCTAATATAGTAATACATTTGTTTATGCAGTTTTTTAGGATTTCTTTTCTGTTCATTTTCTAGATGGGGAAAAAGAAGGTTTTTCTTCAGCTTTGGTTTGGAGGAAATTTGCTACTGCGATCCCATACAATAATTCTGATTCCTTTTTTTTTTTCTTTTTGTGTGACTGAAACTGACTAAATCTTCTTAATAGCATTTTGGTATCTTTTCAAGTTGGAAACCATTCTATTTTTGATTAATTCATGCTGCCACACGAGTCCTAGAGCTATGCAGATAAGCTGAATGTACCACACTACAATATCTGTGTTGTAAACCTAAGGGTATTCATGGGCTTTTCAAGTGAATGCACATTCATACGTGAAGTAGGCAGCACACAGTGAATGAGCTACATTATGTGAATGTGCTCAACAGCTGAAAAATGAACTATGTCATGGATTTCAGCTCGACGGAGTGAGCAGCTGAATTTGTTGGTGACACTGAAAGATTGTTCTTCTGCATGACTCAGATTGATTCACTGGTCTGACAATTCCCCCTTCTTTGTAAATCCTTCGCACCTGTAGAGGCACAACACTAACAAAGGTCTAATTCTGGCAGTTAGAAAAATCCCAACTGTTAGCATGTTGAAATAAGTGCAGCAATTTTTCTGATGTCGATGTTCCTTGCAACACTCTTTGTATGTTAAAGAATAGCATTAAACTGATACATTCTTTGAAAGATCAGTTTCAAGATTTTACATCAGAAAAAAATATCCATGCTGAGTTCAAAAGACTCTCAAGAAAGTTATAGAAAATATATGATTCCTAGATTGTAACACTGCAAATAGAAGCCAAATTGAAGCCAAATAGAATGACAATTGTTTTCCCTCTTAGGCCACTTTGTACTTAATTCTTTGCAGAATAAATAACATCAAGCCACTAAAGAAATACTATAGATTTCTCAGGAAATCTAAGGTGACATTCCAATGTCAAACCACAGGAAATTCCCTACAGACTTTAACCATAGATTTTCTAATCGATATACTCCCAAATAAATTTTAAAACCAAAACCACAAATGGCATTCTCCTTGCTGCTTGAGATATACACTGAGCTGTCAGAATATTAAAGCTGTCTGTACCCAGCTTGTTTATAAAGGCAATAGTGGCTGTGACAGAGCTAGAAATAAGGCAAAAAAGAATCTACATGAGGCTTGCTTCTGGCTAACCAAGTTCTGATGTGATCCCTCGTTTAACTGTAAATCAGTGTTTCAAAAGAGAAAGGGAAATAAATCATTCCATATGCAAGAAAAACTCACCCAAGTTTTTATTGCAGTAGAAATGCCAACACCTAATTTTTAGCGATCATTTTATGAAAATGCCACTCAGAAACCATAAATCTTGCAACTCTCCTGCATGCCAGAGAAATACGCAAGAACCTCTTGAAAGCACCTGGAAGTGAACTAAAGGGCCAAAATACAAATTCAGATGAGACGCTGAAGCGTATTGCTGTGTATGATGATAAATGATGTGTTCAAGGTTCTTGTTTGGGATTGTAGTTCAAACGCAGGAGAAAATAGAGAAGGGCTTGATTCAGGGTACAGCAGTCACCTCAGGTAACTGCAGCCTAGCCTGGAAGCCAGGCCGCTGAATTCCTCTCCGTGTGATCAGTGACGCAGTCCAAGACCAAAAATGTCAAATGCAATAACACATGATTCAGAAAAGCTTCAGGAAGGGCCCAGACAAAAAAGAGCACAGAAGATGGAAGAGGCCATGCAAGGACAAAAGAGGAGGCAAGGGAGGTTTTTTTTCTGACTGCTGCCTATTCAGGCAAATCTAATTTTAAGGGCTGTGAGTTTCTTGAAGTATTACAGATTTTTTTTTTTTTTTACAACGACATTTTCCTTTAAGCACACAAAGTCATACAGAAAGAGCATTGCCTAAATCAAATGTGTAGAATGGATCGTGCTCTGGATGCCTCTTTAGATACAGCATTAAAGGTGGTTGGTTGCAGCAGTGGTGGCAATGCATGTACCTAAAGAGTCCTTTCCTTCAAGAGAACTGGTTTTGGAGGTACCAACACTTAAAATGCCTGTGCCAGCTGGCCAGCCCACCATCCTGGATGAGCTGGACACATATAAAAGGCACTTCCATCTGGGAATAGCCTTCTCTGCACAAAACTGACTCTCATTCCTTGGGCTCTGCTATTGCACTACGAGCTGAGAAACAGATCTCAAATGCCTCTTCTCCACTTCCAGAATGGACTCCAAGGCAAACCATTAATTTTTCTCTTCAAACTGCTAAGTTTTAGTTTAAAATAGTCATTTTCAGGAGTACAAAGACATGGAAATAATTGTGGCAGCTTTTAGAGGTGTCTTAAGGACAAAGTTTGCTGCTATTTTTCTCTTTCCTCCCCTTAGTGCCAGTCACCAAGTGGAACCCTTTTATTTTACAGAGGTGTATCTGTACTGTATTGGAAGATAGTTTGAACTAAAATTTGTAGGAGTAAAAGCAAGGACAGCCCAGTAGTGTAATTTGCTTAATATAAATTGAGTCTTTTCATATCTAAATATCTGTGACCATGGCACAGATGTCATAAAGGAAATACAAAGTCCTTCACATACTTAAAAAGTCTGCTCTCCTAAAAATCAGAACAGTGCCTACTCAGAATGGGACAGGGGGTAATGAAGATGATAAAGGAGGGTGAGGTATGAAGGATTAGCTCTGGAAGCATAATAAGAGACATTATTACCACAAATTTAAACATTAGTTTTGTGATTCTTAAAAGCAGACTGTAGACCTCTGAAAGGTGGACACAGAGGCAGAGTAAAAAGGTTTTGGAAAACTGAGAAGCTCCTAGTAGCAGCTCTGCCCTAAGTAAGGAGAGTAGGTGGGAAGGCATGAGCCCAGGAAATGTTCAGCCTTCTGCTCTCCATCTATCTGAGACAGAACATGAGAGTAACCTCACTCAGTAAGACCTTTGCTAAGCTCCTGCTTAAATGCTCTGTTACACTGCTCCTGGGCACCAGGCCATCTCTTTCCAACTGTAGCTCACTGAAGTCAGAGCTGTTAAAAAAAAAAAAAAAAAAGATGAAAAGGACTTCTGAGTCCTGGGACAGCACAGGGTGACAACAGACCTGACAGGAGAAGCTCATGATATGATTGCAAGGGCAGGCACAGCTCAGGGATGTGGTCAGACCGGCAGCAGGTTGCCTCATGAGGGATGCCAATGAACACCATGAAAAAAAGGACATCATCAGGTGTCCAGGAACATGGTGAAACTCACAGGAAGATGAAAAGGAGAACTGACTTCCTTATACAAATAATTGCTCAGAAGCCTTTCTTGCAATTTAAATAGGAAAGGCTTCTTGTCTTTTTTTTTTTTTTTTTCAGTGTTAAATGAGGGGGAAAGAAATGCACGCAAACAAGGAGAAAGGAAAGGGGAGAACACTCTCCTTAGAAGAGAAAAAGAAGAGTGAGATTGACAAGACCATGAAGAAGCAAAACCCTCAGCAGTCTAAGCCAAAGGTACTATAATTTCCACTGTGCCCTGAATTAGGAGCTTTGTAGGATGAATCTTTGTGAAATCAAGCCTGGTTTGCACTGGAGTAGAAGGGAACAAAGCATCTTAAACCTGACCACACCACTGGGCTGCTCAGCACATCAGAGGAGCTGCTGCAGCCCCTCTGAGCCTCTGCTCCTTCACTCTGCTTCTCCTGCCCTTTTGGCCTGAAAAGTTTTGGGGCAGGTCCCCCTGGATGCTGTGTTTGAGCAGGATGTGGGACATGACAGGCACCTGCACTTCAGTCACACTTTCTTCCCTCTGAGCTGCTGCAATAATGTGAGATGAGATGGGCATGGGCATAGAAGTAGACCTGCAAAAATTGTGAGAAAAAAACTATGATAGCCCAAATCGTTTAAATGCCAGGAGTACATTATATATTCAACTTATTGTTGGGTTTATGGTCATTGCTCTAATGAAAATAAAGGAAAATGTTGAAGTTCAGAGGCTATGCAAATGGAGATTAATACACACTTTCAAAAGGGTTATTTAACATTTTTACTGCTTTAAAACTACAATGCTTTTTGATTTTGAACATTTTCAGGATTATTACCTTTCCTCAGATTTAATACAAGAAATTTATATATGTGAAATGGAAAGACAAGCATGCAAAAATTATTGCAGGAAGTGAATTGCAGGGTGAGGACTGTATATGGTTGCTGAAAGACTCCATGTATTTAAAGACAATAATTTTGGGGATAATGACGACTGAGTCATCATCACATACTGCATGTCTTTATGTGTCAAAATAAGAGTAACAAATGTAGTCATAAGGCAAATCTGTGTGACTGAGTAATGAAGGCTGAAAAAGACCTAATGGCTGGAATAATTATGGCTGGGAGGGTTGCTTGCTATGATAATATGTGGTTTGCCTAATGAGGAACGGGTACAGAAGAAGATTCAAGAAATCACACTGTAAATTTTAAACCAAAAGAGCGAGGGAAGATGGCCAAAGTCGGCATGGAGGCAGACTTCAAAGAGCTTGTGGCACATACTCAGTGTGTCATGGAGAGGCACGTTAGAGCCAGCAGGGTGACAGGGAATCCTTCTTCCCAGAGAGTTTGCATCTGTGGCTTCTGCAGAGCGTGGCCAGCACACTTGATCTGTGGTGTGGGGAAGGAAATGGGCCTTGGTGCATCACGCTTCAGAAGATGATGATTGCCACAAGCTGCTGGCAGGACAAAAGCAAGTTGTCTTGTCCATGGAAAAGTGAGGAGTGACCCTGGAGCACTGCTGGTGGTGCCTCTGCACTGGGACGGGGTTTGATGCAAACAATGATTTTCCCGTTCCAAAATGCAAATAGGTTTGGAAAGTCAGTACCTTGTTTCCAGGTATTTCAGTGAGAGTTTTGCTGTTAACTTCAGGAGATTAAACATTTCTTCTACAGATGCCTCTGAACAAAAACGGTACAACACTGACCAATGGCTTAGCTTGAACAACCTAATATGCCAATTGTGAAGTAAATGATCTGCCTTAAACTCTTCAGTTAACAGAAGCAATGAACCATGCTCTAACTCATTGGTAATTTTCCCTATGTAGATAATAATTTCTCTTTAGATTTCAGTGAAGTCTGTATTTTGGACCTGTGATAAGAGTGTCATGATGATTTAATGATTTTTCTCAGTTGGATTTATTAATAACTTATAATTAGTTATTTCTGAAAGTACTATAATTTAATCAACATGAAATGCAGAAGAATTTATCAGTAATAGATTAGCACTATCTATTAGTTATCACTTACTGTCAAAACTAACTAGTGAAGAATATTAATGTTTGAGAAAAACCCATTTTGTCCACAATGAATATACCCAAGTTTTGCACACTGTGCAAGCCAAACATGACATTAGAGATAATTTTGAGCATTGCTGGACCATTCACAGGGTCAAATAATGGAGCAGGTCACTATCTGCATTGAGTTCCCCTCATTTCTCAAACAGAGCCTAGGTTCACAGCTGAGAGCTGTGGCAGAGAGCTGTCATGGGGCATCCCCCTTGTTCTATCCCCCATCCTTTGTCTGTCTGAGCTAAGAATGGAAAATCACACAGGAGAGCCTGGGTTTGTGTGTGCCGACACCCAACACCCTTTGGTTGCTGCGTTTACCTCAACGGGGCTGTTAATGAAAATGAAGGTTTGCTGAGCTATCTGCAGGTTTATGTGCCTAAGGGACAGAATTTTTAATGGGACATAAATCCAATCAAGATTTTCATACCGTGTGAGGAAGCTGTGCAGTTTGTGGAAAACAAGAGCCTCCCTGACAGCTACTGTTATGCAAATATCCATACACTCGCAGCATACATTAAAGAAGCCCTCAAATTGCAGATTTTTTGGCTTGACACAGGAAAAAAAAAGAGACCAAAACAGGAGGGAATAGTACTGGTCAATTTGCAAGATAAAGATTAATAAAAATAACTTATTGCATGATTTACATGGAAATTTCATGGTTAACTCACTATAAGTTTTTTTAAAAGACCTTTTTTTAACATTCTGTACCAGAACTATGATTCATTCACACACAAAGGTTATATGAGAGGCACAATTTCTTAGTTCATTCAGGCTTTCCTGTTCAAGGGAGAGAGGCTTTTGTGAGATTCACTGTTGTTCAGAGAGGGAATTAGTTTTATTAGCAGTGTGTCATTCACAGCGTGCCTTACACATATACCAGCTTCCTCATTTCTTTTTTTTTTCCAGTTTGTCAGCACTGGCATGGTTTGGGATTCTCAGTATGAATAAAACCCATTTTCTGCTTCCAGTATTCTCACCCCAGGATGTCATTTCCTCCTGACCAAGGACACAGGACTCCCAAAAAAGAAAGGGAGCACAAAAAAAATCCCCCAGCAATGCTGTTCTTGCAGGATGTTGATGTTACCAACTGATTTAACCACAAAAATCTTCCTGCCTCATCCTTTCTTGTACCTTTATGAGTTATTTTTTGCACTGAACTAGCTCAGGAGCTTTTCCAAGACCTTTTGTTCTCTTTGCTAAGAGCTGCATGGATGGTGCTAGAATTAATTCCCGCGTTTGGGAGAACACCGAGGCCGTTCGCTGCAAAGTGAGCCTTTATTATTTGCAAATCCTGGTAGGATCACATGGAGCGTGGGATGTCTCCCTGGGCCCTGGCAAGCAAACACGAGCCAGCCTGCCCTGCCCTAGCTCCCAGACAGCTGGAGTGGGACAAGAGGCCCATGTCCCCTCGCTGAGGATGCTGCCATCATGTAACTGGAGCCCAAAATAGGCTGTAAGCAGAATGGAGGTGTCTCACTTCAAGCAAACAAGCAAGACAGCCCTTCTTGCTCCAGAGCATGGTTGTATCAGCTCTCACATATAGACAGAGTTCTGTGCTGCATCAAATAAGCATCAAGCATGTGTAATAATTTGGGGTTTATTCTCAGAATTTAGAAGTCCAGGGGGAGCTGTGAGTGACCATCTCTTTAACTGTCTGCATATGGGAGATGATAAGCTTTCTTCAAATTAATTGGAGCAAGCGCATCTGTTCCAGAAGACATTCAACTCACTTTAAAATTTCCAGTACCGTAGAAACCAATAGGCTAAGCAGACTCAGAGAACTCACATACTTAATGATTCATGCCATGTTTCTCATCTGAAGTTTTCTGTTTTCAACACCTGAGCACTGCCTGCTGTTACACTTTTCTTGGCAGAATAAAGAACCTTCAAACTTCTGTTCCTTACATTAGTAGTTGTAGACTGTGATCGTATTTCTTCCTTCTGCTTAAGTAAAACTGATGGAGTTCCTGGATTATTTAATTATTTAGCATATTTTTGCTATCAGGTTCTTTGTCTTTTGGCTTTTTTCTTGAACACCCCTCATATTCTCAATGTCCTGCTTGACCAGGGTACAGGTAATGGATAATCCACTGTGGCAATAATAATATTTGATGCAGGTATGATAGATGCATCCTCCTCCTTCTGCTCCTCCTCCTGGAGCCTGTCCTGGTTCTACAGCCTCTGATCAAGGCTTGTACAGAGCTGCTGGTGCAGCATGGGCTATTGAATAGCAGTGGGCATATTTTAGATGCTCAGGTCCTTTCCAGGGTATCTCAATATACCTGCAAGATAGAGTTCTGCAAATGCAACCTATGTTCTGCGGTTATAGGTTTTCAATTTCATATTTGGCTGTGTAAAATGCCCTTGGGTTTCTTCTGTTCAAAGCAGTGCATGATTTTTTTGCCACCTGCAAGTTTCTTAGTTGTGATTTTGTTTGTTTGTTTGTTTCTCTTCCAAAATCACTGATTAAAATAGTCAATAGTAAAAAAAAAGAGTCAGTAATTGATCTTTGTGGGACCTCCTGATAAAGAAATCTACTCCTGAATAATTCCCCATTCACTCATGCCTTTAGGGAACTGTCAAACAGCTTTTAATCCATACTGCTAAGAGAATAGCATTAATTTTGACACTATTCATGCCCCAATGTAAAGGACCACATTCCAGGACTGCCATATTTGACCAGAACAAAGTTGAACCTGCAGCTGTATTTGAGTTTTCATGGGATTCAAATAGCAGACAGCTGGCTGACCATCTTAGGCTGTTCCAGCTTGATATTTCCATGTTTTTTTGAAACGGAAAGGCAGACCTCTGCAGTGATGTGTTGCCAATGTTTAAGTCAGAGGTCCCATAAAATGTTCCTAGTTTGATTCTAAATCTAAATATCTGAATTAGCCTTCGCAAAAAAAAAAAAAAAAAACCAACAAAAACACCCCCCCAAAAAAAACCCAACAAAAAACAAAAACAAAAACAAACCCTCAAAAAAGGCTGTGGAATCTATTATTATATCTTAACCCTTTATGTGTTTTCTGTGATACAGGACAAAGAAGAATGACAAAAAAATGCCTTAGATGTAATGCAAACAGCTATAGACTGCTCCTGGTAAATATGCTGGGGATATTTTCAGAGCCCCATTTGTGCACTGGTATATGGGCTTCTGAGGAGAAGAGATGCCAAATGTTTTCTACAGAGAGGTTTTGCTTTCAGTCTGCCAGAGCCTTTGCACACCCTGAGCCATTCCAGGTACAAATTCTCTGCTCTCTGTAAGCAACCAGGATGCACTCTAGAAACCATCCTTTCCTGGATGGCAGAGGACTATTACAGGAATGATATGCTATGTACTTCCCATAGCCTCCCTTGGGTTTGAGGTAGCGCATGAACAGCTCACAGTGCTACCTCCTTCTATGGAAATCAGCAGTAAGGGAGGGGCAAGGGGAGAAGTTTCTGGGCAGAGCTCTGGCCAGGGCAGCAGGTGATATCCTGGGTAGCCCCCAGGTCTTCCTTTCTCAGCACAGTGAGAAAGCAGCTCTATAATGGTTGATTTTACTGATGCCAGTTGAGATCCTTCAATGCATCACTGGGTTAGCCACAACAATGGCCAGGGACAAGGGGAAAGTTGCTTGGCATGAAAAGAAATCCTTCTGGTTCTCACACTTTTCAGTCCGTATCTATTGTGACTGGGCCTCTATCTGCTAACATGAGCAATTTTTTCTGGTGAGAGATGACACAAACAGGTGGAAGCAGCAGGTAGGTCTGCAAACCTAGCCTGAGGGTCCTCCACTTAACAGAGCAACTGCAAACTGAGTGGAAGATGTCTCTCTTAGGCTGAGATAGTCTGGCTATCATTTATGAGAATTATTCATACCTTGAAGCATAATAATCCATGAATGTTTACATACTAGAAAAGCCCCAGATTTTCACTGAGAAAGAAGGATACAGAGGCACTGAAAACTTCTTGAAAACAAGCAAACAAAATACAGGCAAACCCCATAGCATGCAAAATTCAGCACCTAGATCTAGTTGGTTGAAAGATGAGCAGGCCTTTCCTTCCTCACCCAAATCACACTTAAGACCATCTATCTTCATTCTATAATTGTAAGACCAGCAGCCACTAACCTTGGCACATCACAATAATTACATAAGAGGCAAATTCATCTTCTACAAATCTGAGAGAAGCAATGACAGAAGTTTCCTATCAAATGTCCATCTTTCAGGAAAGACAGAGAAATCAAATCCAAGAACCAGAACAACTAAACATGCCTCATTTATCTTGGGCTTTCTAAAAAATAATTTTTTTCTCCAGTAAGAACACGGACTGGTTCATTTATGGAACAGATTACTATAAAATTGCAGCTAACAAAAAAAAAAAAACTATTAAAAATTTCCTACTGCTCACCGATAATGGACACAATTTCCCTTTGCAGCAAGTGAAAAGAAATTTGGCACATCAGTAACCTGTACAACACTTTTCTGCTGCTCCTATCCCACGCACTAGATACACGTGTGTCAGTCGTGCTTGCGTCATTGTTAAAAGCCCTAATGACTGACTCATTTTTCCACGGCATGTGGCAAATGTAGGCTGGACTTCTGCGGGCTCTTGGAGCCAGGGAACAGGAGGAGGCTGCAGGGAAAGAATGTCTGCAGGGAGGCAGGCAGCAGGAAGGCAGCACAGCGGGCAAGGCTCACCCCACCAAGCTCTGTCTCTTGTTTCCCCGTCTTGTTTTGGCCTCTCTCTGGGACTTGCTTGTACCAGGCATTTGCTTCACAAACTGATCAGCTGATGGAAAACCATGCTGACTCCAGAAAAATGACATTACTTCTCCAAGGGAAGTGAGCACCTCCCCCTCACATTTCTGTCAGCAAAGGGGGTAGCACAAGCACATCTTCAGGGACTTCAGGAGAGCTCTGTGGTTGCCTGGCTCCAGATGGTTGCACCAACCCAGCTCACCTAAGCCAAGGAAGAGGCAGGAGCATGCACAGAAGAGGTGCTCACATCTGCAGAACAAACATTGGTCAATGTCACCATTCTCTAATATCTTCTCACATAGAAAGTTGCTTCCTTATTTTAGGGAGTGTTGCATCAGCCATCACAGTGTCCTAAGAGGAGCAGTGTCCTGCTTTTTGTCCCAGGCTTCCTAAGTGTCATCATCAATTTTGGAGTTAATAAGTGATAAGGCAATTATTCTTTTGACTCAGATGTTCTTGAAAAATTGGACAAGATGGGTCAGAGTAAACATGTTCCAAAGCCAATCTTTGATTTGTACAAAATGGGGTACTTGGATGGACAGGCAGTACTGCAGTGATGTTTAACAGTGGCTGTAAAGTCAGATAGATCAAATGTCTTCCTTTTCCATGGCTTTGAAATAACAACAGTTGTCTGCAAAAGGTACCAACTTTCTGATTCTTCCATGCATCTGTTGCACACCTGCCGTGGCATTGTGGCATGGTTTCCTTGCTTTGGTGGCCAGAGGGCAAGGCTTTCCCAAACCTGCTCTGCGTGACTTGTGTCCTCCATGAAACTGGAATCCCCTGTGGGACTGGCAGCCCCCATGCTGCCATACAGCAGGTGCCATCTGGGAACTGGCTGGGCACAGCTTCTTCCCACCTTTTGGATAATACATCTCAGCCCATGCTGCAAGAAGCTCACTTTCAGGAACAGGAGACAGACATCCCTGCTTGGTTTCTGGCTTCTCTCCTGCAGCAGCAAGAGTATCAATTAATATCAGCAACGATGCCAGTTAATTAGAGGTGGTAGGCTGGAGGACACCGACACCTTTTCCTTGTGCGTCCTCTCGTGAACAATCCCAGGTGGGTCAACCAAGAGTGTGGCAGATGGCTGCAACCCTTCCTGCTGCTCAGCTTGGCTGGGGCTGCTCTGGATGCTCAGCACTGACTGCCTTGGTGTTCAGCAAAACCTTCCCAGGCTCTCGTTCAGCCCCACAGGATTTGGGGCCAGATGTCAATTTATCAGCTTATTTTTGGAGGTGTAGATAGCAACCATAAACACTCATGCCACAGCTCCATTTTGTCAGAAACCAATCTCCCAAGGAGTGAATTCTTTCAAGTGAAATTTCTATATAGTTCAATAGGTCAATTCAAAGTCATTACATACTAATGCTGCTGCAATAACCTGTGCACCATTCTGCTTTATGATACTCAAATATCATTTCAAATAAAGCTAATTTAAGACCCTATTCATCTGTATTGATTCCATCATAAAGGTACTAAAGGCACTCTGAGAACACCTAGGATCAGCTTCAGGCTTTACAATGGACTTTGCCATGTCACTCCCATTGCATGTTCATGTTATCTCTAGATTTAGTTGTCTTCTCCTCAAAGTCAGTTGTGTTGGCTCCTCCTAAGATGCCAGAGAAGGTGATGACCTCATCTTGCTGAGGTGACCAGACATGAGAAGACAAATCGCCCTGTGATGACCCTGTAAGAGGTCCCTTTAACTGGTATTTTTGTTTTGTGCAGAGATTTGTTCCCTTTACTTTTAAACTGCGCATTCTTGGCAGTGTTATATGGGAGGTAGGCAAAGGCTTGTGCAGTAGAGTTCTGCACCTCTAGAGCTACTCTGTGCATCTTTGTGACAGAAGCAAGGGTCAAGCTCAGTTTCAAAGTGTGCAGCACAGCTGCTGGAGAAATATTTGGTCTGAAATGATCTTAACTACAACTTCTCTGCAAAAGACTTTTTGCTACACTTTCTATGCAGAAAAACACATTTCCTTCACTGTCAACAGTGAAGAACTAGGCTGCTCTGGCTCCAGTGTGTGTACCACCATGGAGGAGTCAGTGGCCTCAGGGGCAGCTGACCAAAGGCTGTAAATAGTTGCACCTTCCTACCCTACTGTGCCCAGACATGGCTGTTTGAAGAACAGTGATCTCATCCTTCAACTGCTCTGAGACTTCCTGAGTCTGACAAGCTTTAACTACTGCAACTCCACTTCTCAGAGCAAGAAACCCTGAAACTTCTTTTATATGTGTCTCCAAGAGCAATGGCTTATTATAATGCAGAACTTGTATATTTCTTGTAATATCTCTCCACCCATCTTTTCCCACAGATGAGGGCTGCATTTCTGTGGGTTTTGTTTCCACATTTTGCTTGAAAAGAGGCTTGAATGCTGGGACACAGGTGGGTGCTGTGGGGGCACAACAATTTCCAGCTGGGATTGGCACATGGATCTCACCAGGGTGGTGGGTTTTATGGCTTTAAAAACCCAAAAGAAGGAGAAACCCAGCTAATGATATGCTAGAGACATAGGCTTAACATCAGGCACCAGTTATAACTCGCTTGTTAATTCCTGTTCTCAGAAGGAAAGTCCTTTTATCTGGATAAGCTATACTTAACTGCTCCACTTCATAGAACTGGGAATTGAGAAGCTCTCCCAGTTGGGGAGGCACTGATGTGGGCTCACCAGCTTTCATGTGCTTCTCCTTTGGCTGGTCTGAGCTACCTGCTCCAGGTGAAGGCCAAGAGTAATGTAAGCATCCAACAAGCCACTTCGCATGTGGAGAGGGAGCATCTCTTCCAGCAGGCTTGCCTCTTCAAAGGTGCAAACTGCTCAGGGCAGTGAAGTGAAAATGAAATAGGCACTGTAGAAACTTTGCTTTCTTTTGCCTTTGCTCTTCCATATGCCTAGATTTTCCGGTTTTTAATGACCTGTTGAAAAAGTGGTCCAGCTCTCAGAGATGAAAGTCAGCAGTGCCAATTATCACCCCTGACAGGCAGAGTGGCAGAAAACCGGTCCTTATGGTCTTACCACAGTCACCTGGACACCATACCCCATGTGGGTGAAGCACCCCAGGCTCCTGTGGCCTGCAGCCAGGGAAACAGTGAGCTTGGCTTTCTCAACATGTCTCAGTGCTGATCAAGCCACTGCTCAAGAAACAAACCAGGCGAGCACCAGGAGAGACAGAGCGCAGGGAAATGCATAAGAACTGCTCTGTTGGCTGCAGTGATTAACCAACCATACAAGATATTCCTGTGGCGATAACATTACACAAAATTAAAAGCAGGGGCTTGAGACAGGATTAAAATTATGAGGAGGAAACTGTAATTGTCCAAACAGAGCTGCTCTGCTCCTGCAGGGCAGCTGAGAGAAGTTTGCTGCTTCTGCTCTTCACTCACTTTTGAGTGTGGTGAAGAGCAGGTATTACATACTGGGAATTAAGAGCAAGTATTTTTAAGAATGCCTGACTGAGTCTGTATCCAACACTTCTCACTGTCCCAAGGCCTCCTAATTACCCATTTTTTCTTCCTATGGCTGGAAAGCTGATACAGATGAACTGCTGCTGAGTGGATAACAGCAGATGTGCTTGCCTCTGAGCTATTGGCAGCCAAATTATGACTTGACCCAAAGTTGCTTAAAAGATCATGCCAGGTTTTTCTCTTACTTGCATATGGATGCAACCACTTGGTTGAAGAAAAATTTAATCAATGAAGGCAGCAGCAGCACAAAATGTGCCATGTGAGATCAGCTTCAATTGCTGTCAGGAAGAAGAAGCTGTGGGAATCACTGCTTTTACAATATCGTGATTACACCAAATGCAACATTTCATTGTGGATCCAACCCAAATCAAACTATTTCTGAATTCTGGACAAATGTAAAGGATTTCCTGAATCAATTTAAATATTATATTCAACCCCCAAATGTTTTTTAAATGCTTTCTTTTCACCTGGGCAAAGGGTTGGTCTTGCTCACACTAGCAATGGGGTGACGGAATGTTCTACTCAGCAGTGTGGTGGAAATAGGAGGAGGATGCAGACAGACCAAGGTTCTGACCTGGGGCAAAAGATAAATGAAAGAAGGAAATCTAAGTGAGGTCATGCCTCAGAATCATGTCCTGACTGCTGGGAGTGCCTCCCCATCCTGCATGGTTTTCTGCCTGGTGGTTGCACAAATTTTCTCAAGTTTTCTCTCAAGCAGCGAGTATTCCTCAGAATTCACAGATAATTAAGTCTGGCTGATACGGAATTTTTCCCTGCCAAGATCTTCTTCTAGGCAAGACATAATTCAGAGTCAATACCAGCTATGTAGCAGAAGTCTGCCTGACTGTGCCATACAGAGGTAATAGAGCCTGTAAAATGACCCCAGAGGGACGGGATTCGTGCGTTCCTCCAGCCTTTGGACATGATTAGCCATTGTTAGTCCTACAGTGTATTCATCTCAGAGCTGCAGAACCTCTTTGTAACAAAGACAAATGTATATTGTATTTCTCCAGCTAAAAAGAGATGAAGTTGGCAATTTATAATGTTGAATTGCAAGTTCAGCCGAGTTTGGTGGTTTGCAGAGCTTAATCCTCTTTATTTAAAGTTTTATTCAGTGTGGCTGCTTCATTCTGAGCAAATTTTTCAACTGACCCTCAGAAGATGGGCAATCATTTACAGCCTTCGACAGATTTGATCTCTTATAATTTTTAACTGAGGATTTGGAGATGTAATTATTTTAATGCTTTTTTAATTTGAAAATTAAACTTGCATTTGTTTTATGAAAAAAGGGACTAATGAGTTCCTCAGAGGGAAGGCCTTGCAATGAAATAATAGAAATGTATAGTAAGAACACAGCCTTAAAGCTGGTTTGGGAGGAACTGTCTTTGAGCCAATTCTAAGATCAAGATTGTTGCCATGTTCATTTTTGGAAGCCTCCTCCATTGATTTTTCATTTGTGTATTCATTAGACTGAAAGCCCACAAAGTGCAGTTGATAATTACCATCAATGGTCTGGTTTGAATTCTTTTCAGACAAAGTTGATAATTCAGCTAAGTATCTGAATGGCTGAGGCTGCTTAATACCAGGCTGCTATGTTGCCTTTCATTTCTTCTCTTGAAGGCCTTTGTGAGGCAAAGCAAGGGCACACACACTGATTACCCTCAGCTTTTCTTGGTGGTGAGATGCCAGCTTCTCTGTTGATGTCTATCGCATTTTTGCTGCGGGACGTTTGGGCACAACAATCTTGTTTTAACAGAAATTAACGACCTTTAATTTTACAACAATGCAGATTGAAAATAGTTCTATCAAGCAGCAGATCAAAATGGTCTCTCCTACCTGTGATTTAGGCAAAATTTTGACCATTCACTCTTCAATAACAGGGATGCAGCAGGTACTGCTCTGCTGTGAGGTTTCCCATTCTTTAAAAGGTGTAGGAAAATGTAGGGTGACAAGAGGCCCTCCACCACAAAAAGAAGGTGGAAGATGATACAACCTTATTTTAATATCACAGCTTGCAGGTTTTTGATGGCTATTCAAGGCCAGTAAAAGCTTGTGCTAAGAGTTACTTTTTTTTAAACTTTAAAGATAGGGACATCAAAATGTGTAACAAGGGGTTTCATGAGAAAAATTACTTGAACACAACCTAGTCTCCTGTTAGCCCCCAAAACAAGACTCCACAAATAATGACTGGAAGTGAAAGAGGTTGAACACCTAAAATGCTTCAGATGCAGCTTCCAGACTGTGCTCTAGGCTCTCATCTTCCCCCCGCCTGGTGGCAGCTTTGTGGGGGTGGAAGAAATAGTTGCTGAACATGCAGAGCACTGAAGGATACTCCTGGCTGAGACTTCTGATAAGCCTGCTGCTAGTGTGTTCTCCATGTAATTACTCATATTTAGTATTTTTTAAATGACTAGTTGAAAGTTCCCCAAAATTTAAATAAAATTGCCTTGCTAATGAAAATCAGAAACATGCAAGAACTATGACCTTGATAAAATTTTCCATTTTAAAATATTTTTGGTACAGTATATAAATGCTTTTTTGCAAGGACTGCCTAGGAAAGGGTGCTGTGAAATTGCCAGGCGTCAGCAAACAGACAACTCAACATTTTGATATTTTTGGCTTATGTAGCTCACAACATCCAGAGATCATGAAACACCTCAAACTTCAGACTACTCTTGTTTCGTGGATTAGAAGAGAAAGGGGGTAGCTCTTGGTCCTCTAGTAATGTGCTAAAAATTAGTGGAAACCTTTCCTTTGCATTATTTTATCACACTTTAAATCTGTGTGACTTTTTTCCCCAAAACAATGTGATAATTTAGGTAGATTTCTGTACTGGCAGCCACAACACAGAAGGTATGGTGAAATTCATGGAACTTCTTTTGTGTGAGAGCTGTCATGCCTGAACACGTCAATTGTTATTTTTAATATCTCAGCTCCGAGACAGCTCTCGTCGAAAGACAACTCCTGCAGCATGCTCAGCACCCACGCTCCCTACCCTGGCTCCAGGTGCTGGGGGAGGTGGTGCTGATGGAAGTGAGGGTGCTGTGGCAGCCGGTCTCAGGTCACTCGTGGATCCCTGTGGCTCCCCCGCAGCTGTGCCAGCCCCAGTGCTGCTGCCACAGGAACTGGCTGGAGTAGGGGGATGGATGGAGTTTGGGATGGTTTGCCACAGCAGATTACACTGGGGTCTGTCACAGCAGGTTAAATGAAAGCATGCCTTTTGATTTACAGTACTGTCAAGGTTTGCTAATATAGAGAGTTTCAGGCTTGTGTTGAGGGGCACATTACAATCAGATTCTTATTTTATTTTTGCTCCGAATAGAAATGAAATGTTGTAAAACATTTTATTCTCCTAGCCTGGTTATTTTTTCAGCAGGGTCATTACCAAATCACTGCATCACCGTCGACATGCCTGAAATACTTACCTTGCTTCAGTTACATTTCTCCCGAGCCCTGGCTGGCTGTGTCTGCCAGATAACTGCGGGTGCGCCCGGAGCTCCGCGGTAGGAGCGGAGGTAAGTCATACTGTGTAGGCTGAGCTCTTCTAGCTCCTGCATACTATTGCTCATGCCTTGCAGTCCTTGGAGTCACCTTGCTGCCTTACTCCACAGACTTTTTTAAGTGCTGCAGTGCTGCTTGTTACTAGGTGGAGAGCAAGCCTGAAGCCTGCTTTGAGGAGGAGGTTGCTTCAGCTCTGGAGTAGCAGCATCCAGACCCTATTTACATTGTTCTTCTGGTCTCCTGTCTTCATCTGTAGTTATGCAGAGAAGCTGTTTACTTATTTTGCATGGCTCCCAAATGTCATTTAAGCATTATTAACAGGAGGGTTACTACCTCCCAAATTTCTAATTAAGGTCCTCCCTTCAGTCTATTAGCTGTGCCTTTGTGGACATATTCTTTAATTAGTTCTGACTTTCTGACTCCAGTGCAAAGTAGTTTTTAACTACTGTCTGCAATGCCCACGAGTGGTGAGTCAACCTATTAAAAATTAAAAATCAATTTTAGTTTCACCAAATGAACCAAGTGCTATTTCATCTTATTTTCATTATCACAGTGTCTGAGAATCCAGGTGTTGGAGAAAGCTCCACAAATGGAGAGCAAAACCAGTCACATCAACAGGCCCTGGGCAAGGGAGGGGTTGTGCCCCCATGACCATACCACACCCTCATCCCAAGGAAAGGAGGGGATGTATAGCAGAAGGAAATACAAGGTGGACACCTTGGTAGGATGGGGATGCTGACATCTCTGGGTTTTGATGTCTGCCCTGTTGTGGGTGCTGACCTGGGCCCACCTGGCAGCAGCTCTGGGGGAAGAAGACCCCACAGATGCTTCCCTTCCTGGTTTTGCCACTCTGAAAAAAGATCCTGTTTTTTCCCAGCCCTGGGGAAAGCATCTTAGAGACTTCAGGCAGCAAAACCCTGAAGATAATGGCTCATCCTAAGGTCAGGCCATTTTTACATGGGTCCCTATTTACCTTTTGAAGTCACACCTATGCCCTCAGCACATAGACATCCAGCCTGGGTCCAGTGCATGCTATGGTTCCCATCCTGGGTGTGACAGAAGTGTGGGGTAACACACATTGACTCACAGCTAATGACTACCACCCAAAAAAAGCCATTCCCACTCTTCCCTCCACCTCCCACGAATGTCCTTGTACCCCCTCAGGGAACTAAACTGGCAGAAAACTTCCCTTCTGCTGGTTGGGGATTGGGTAGGGACAGGACTAAGCCCAGGGCAGGGTGAGAAGAGGAAGCCTGAGCCAGGGAGAACCACCATCGTCCCTTGCAGTGGCTGCTAGTATTTCATAGACTGTAATGGGCAATGTGTGGATCCCAGAGTGTCCAGGGGATCAGAGGGGAAAGGACATCCATCTGGATCAAGGAGGAGCATGACTCCCCTCAAACATAACATTCACATCTAGATTTGCAGCCCTCAGAAAAGGAAAATTTTGAGGCACAGAGCCGTGATTGGACCCTTTGCTCATGCAGCCATGATAGGATACACACTAGTTCAGAAATCTGCTCAAAGCCACTTGCAAGATCAAGGCCTTTCTTTGTAGTGTCTTTGGACCAAAGATGGTCTCTTTTTCTAAAATACTTCACGTTCCTGCAGCCTTTGCAAAGGGAGGAAATTATGCCAGCCTGCTGAAACATTCATGTGAAAACTTTTTGGCTCAGACTTGGTGTTCACCTTTGTGCTCAGGCTTGATTTTCTAAGTGTGTGCATAATTACTAATGTATTCATCAAGAGTATTTCCCATGGTGTCAAACAACTCTAAACAGATACCAGAACAGAGGGTCAATCCAATCACTGTGCATAAAAGGTGAAAAAAAATCTGTAAAGAACAGGTCAAGAGGAGACTAATTATGGAGCATCTTTTGAAAAAGATTAATATATAATTCTGGGTATATATTTTAAAATTTAAAACCCCACAGACATTACTGATTCTGTGTTAACTAGAACTAAGGATAAATTATTTTCACAAATCAAAATATAATAACTCTGTTGTGCATGTAATTTAAAACACACTATGGCACATCAAATCAAATGCGCTTTGAAAAGAGTAAATTATTCACAAATATTGACACTGTTTGTCAAAATTTCATACTTGACTAGACAGTTTGCCACAAGTAGAAGAAAAGCAGTGTGGTCTAAAGTGTTTTCTGGACCATGTCAATATTGCCCAAGTGTTTTTGCTTTAACCAAGTAGCATCTGAGTGGCAAAAATTATGCAGTACTAAATTATGAGGTGCTGGGAAAGAAGTCTTAATTCCAGAGCCCCTACTGTAATCTTGGTTGAATTCTTTTTCTAGGCTGATGGCCAACAAGAAAGGAGGACTTTCAGAGCTGTTTCAATTAACAGATTGAAAGAGGATATAAAGAGGAGGAGTTTAAATGCATGTGACATGGGAGAATGTTTTGGATGAAAGAACCTGGAGCTGGGACTGACTAAGTGTAGGAAACAAAAACATAAAGCAAGGATGATTGGACAATGGCAAAGGTTGCCCTGACAAGTTGTGCATGTCTGTAAATGGAGGCTTCCAGCATCCAACAGGACAAAGTAATGTGGTCAGAAGCCAATGCTGACCTAGTTCTGAGCCATGAGTTGGATCTGAGATCTGATGTCCCTTCCTGTCTGAGACACCTGGCCCTTCAGAGTGAATGGATCTACCACAGCTAAAGTGAAGTGGCTTCATAGCAAAACCTCCAGCCCTAAGCACCTGACAATGCCTGTTTGGAGTTCACCAAGTCTGACTGCCTCAGAACAACCCAGAACTCATGACCAGGGCAAGGGGACTTCATCCCTCACCAAGTCAGGATCTGTGCATGGCAGTAGGATCTGCTCTTCTGTAGGACCTGTGTGTTTCATTCCTCCTGTTCCCCTGCCTAAAATGGACCTTACCCATTTAGGTCAGACCCACAATCTAAAGGGATGCTCATGGAAACCATTTCCCTCCCACCACTGATTGGGAAGAGCCTCCAAGAGAGAGACAAAAGCAGAGGAGAGGCTGGGAGGGCTGTGTTGGTATCTTCCCCTCTGGAAGTCACCTCCCTTGGATGGAGAACCCAGCCTCTGGGCTCAGGGCCCCTCATTCTGGTTCTGACTTTGCTTTATTTTGCCTTGGTTTGTTTTCATGGTCCAGCGCCTGCACTGCTGGGGTACCCCCAAGATCTGTTGGCATGGAGGGGCCCACACAGCAGACACCAGCTGGGGATCACCCGTGATGCCCAGGTCATCAAGGCCCTCCATCTTTCTTAGCTCAAAAGGACAATGTCTTCAGGTGCTGGCATGTGAACTCAATGACACATCCATGGTCCAGAGGTGCCTAAAATAGCCAGTCACCAGGAGGATATTTGGGGACCTCTGCCCACTCCCATCTTCTCAGCATCCCAAGGGATGGGGCTGTTTGGGACTCTGGTCAGGCTCTGTGCAGCTCTTCTTCTCTTTGACACTGCTGGAAAACCACGAGGCATGATGGGCATCTGGACCCAGAGGTGTTGTGCTGCCTGATGAGGGGTGACCCCCAACATCCCAATAGGCACCAGGATCTCTGCAGCCAGGACTTGGCTCAGCACACATTAAACAAGTTCCTGGGGAAAAACCTACCCACAATGTCCTTTGCATCCCAACAGCTGATCAGCTCAGCACTGCAGCTGGATCCTCAAGCATGGGTTGCAGGAGAGTTTCATTGCATCTCAAAAGAGAAAGACTAATTTCCTCACACCTCCAGCAGAACATCCCACCCATTTTGCAAATCCTTTGTCAGTATTAGTCATTTATGAGTATCAGTAATGATTTTCCAGGCCTCCCTTCACAGCAAGTAACTAGGAGAAAAAAAAAAAAAAGCCATAACAGAAATTGTTTGTGTTTCTAAATCACAAACATCAGCATTGTGTTATCCTAACAGCTATCATCTTTATTTTTAGGATATTTAATCAATTTAGATGCTTTCATATATATTTTAGTCAGACCACTTTGCTCTAGCTTACCTCCCAATTCTGGTTGCCATGGCATAACAATGATTTCTCTTCTAGCTAAAAATAAACCTTCAGCAACAAATGTATTAGCCATTTAAAAAAATAAAAAACCCACACACACAACAAAAAACCAAAACCAACAAAAAACCAAACCATGATGAAAACAAAGCACCCCCCCATACACCAATTCATGTTACCCCACACAGCTGCTCCTTTGGCATCAGTTGTACAAGGTCTTTGAGGGATCCTCTCTGCCTCTCCTTTCCTATTTACACACTTCTATATCCCGGTTAAGGAAAGAAAGACAAATGCGTAAATCATTGCAAACATTTTAAAAACAGCATAAAATCAAGTGCTGTAACAGAGACCGCTGGTCCTCAGTGAGGCAGAACTGCCTGTCCTCAAAACCTCCATAGCTCCTGGGCTCTGTTGGGAGAAATCTTTTCTTTCTTTGGCATGAATCCAAGCAAAGGAAAAATCCCTTCCTCACCAAAGAGGCTGATGGAAGACAAAGCTGGGGCATGAGGTGCTTCTTCCCCAGTGTGGAGGCAGACCCAACCCCACACCTGCTCAGCCACCTATGACCTTGGCAGGGTGGTAGGGGATGGGTGAAGTTCTACTGCAGCCTGGTACAAGGCACTTCATCCCTTCTGGTGAAAAATTCTCTCCTTTGCAGCTGTATGTTTTGGTCAAAAATAAAGTGGTACACCACATATTTAACAATAAAATTAAATTACTGGAAACTAAAAATCAAACAAGTCACCTTTGAGCATCTCCACATGATTTGCAAGTGTTAATTTAGAGGTGTAGAAGGCTACAGCAATGCTAGAGATCATAAAAAATAATATTGGTAGATTCAGGGAGGGGTTTTCTTTCAGTTTTGATTACAAAAACCTCTTCCTTTCTCTTACAGTCCTCTATGAGTGCAGTGCAAAAGGAAGAGGGCAAGTCTGGCCAGGTCTGTCCTGCCCTGCCCTCGTGCCTCTCAGCCCAAATGACTTGGTAACCTCCCCTCTGAGCCCTGGAAGGAAATGCCTCAGCCACGCAGATCCCAGCATGCCTGTACAGGGTGTGGAGGAGAACAGGCAGCTTGTTCTGCTCCCTGCTACCCAAACAGCTGCTGGCCAGCCACGGTGAACAGGGGGCAAAATGGTAACCTGGATGCTTCTGAAGTTTGCTTAGAGAAACAAGACTTGAAGCAAAGAAAAGAGTACTCTCTGTGATTTTGTGGAAGATGACTGGCTCTTTCCCACATTGCTCATATTTGCCTGGTCCCTACATTTGCTGGTCCTCATGCTCCTCTTTTAGTCTGTGAGACTGATCCTTGTCTGTCTCTGTAAACACAGTAAATAAAGGAAGGAGAGGAGCAACTCCTGTCCCCAGGGACTGCCTGGCTCCTGTCCATGCAGCAAAACTCCCATCCTTTATGTGATCAGCACCCTGCTGATAACAATATGCATAAATATACATATATATAAAATACACCTATATTGTTGCTGTCCTCTTGTAGCTGCTGAGAGCAGAAAGGTTGGTGGCTTTGAGAGTGCTTCCTTGTGAACCTGTTTCCTCAGCTCCTGCAGGGACAGCCAGCAGGGTAATACTGATGGTTCAATGGTTAAAGCCTGGCAGGTCTGGGGCAAGGAAAGCCCTGTCCTCCAAGACCTGTGTGTCGAGGCTGGGGAGCTCAGTGGGTGTTCCCAGCCCACAGCACAGGAATACGCTTTCAACACACTTGTAATGGGTGCCCGGTCCTCTGCCGACAAAAAGCAGATGGAGCACGGGAGTTTCTGTCTTTGGCAGCTCTTTCAGTCCAGCAGATGCCCTGGGGCTCAGCACTGGTGTGAATGCTAGCACAGTGGCTAACCAGCCCAGCAGGGTCACCAGCTGAACTCCTTGTTTTACCTGTTGCTAATGCCAGCATTTTAATTAAAAAACCACGCTTACCTGGGAGAAGAGTAAACACTACCTGAACAGAGCTGGCCTGAGATCCTATCCCAAATTTGTACCTATATCCACACAAGCCAGGACATCACTCTCCTACTTTTCTTCACAAAACATGGCCCTCAGGCCTGGAGCTTGTATTTGGCTAAGACAACAAAGCTATGCTTTTTAGGTGGATGGATTAAGGCCTCAGGCACAAGACACCATGGCTGGGCCAACATCCCCAGCTGTGACCTGAGAACCTGCAGGCCTGGAGAGGCTGTCCAAAAACTCACTTGATGTTTCTTCCTTCTCTGGCCCTCGGGCTTTGATGAACAGACAAGGTTCATCCCATCCCCTGTCCTCACTAGTGACACAACCACAGCAAAGAAACCAATCTCATTAACACTGCTGATGGGCTTTTTGAACATTGTTTTTCCATAGTTACGCTGTCCAGCCTCCTCCTCTCATGTCTTACCAGCACAGGTTTGAAGGAACAGAAGGGCATGTTCCACATGAGCTGCGCTGCTGAGCTCACAGTGGAGGGACTCAGGAGCTGAGTGAGGAGGATGGAGAAGCTGGAGCGAAGGCTTTTGGAGCCTGGCTGTGCTTCTTGTGCCAGGCCCATGCCAATGCCACCAGCCCTTGAAGGAATGTGGCCTTCCACTCATTCTCTTTCTCCTCTGGGCTGTGGGAAGAGTAAAATGATGGTAGGTCTGTCTACAGGCCCCAGGTCATGGCAGAGGGGCTGTGGGGCTTTGGCTGCCTTTTCCCCCAGGGCCTGGCTTCTGAGGAGGATGTGTAGCAGCCCATATGCACTGGAATTTCTGGAAGGACTGCTCAATCTTGAAATTGCTTTTGGGAGAGACAATGAAGAAAAGCAGATCCATTTTCTGCCCAAACTCAGTAAAGCTGCCTTTTCTGGGCTTACAGAAACACTCCTCTGTCTTTCCATTTGAGTTTCTGTTTTCCTGTAGAGCTCACATTTTTTCCTTTCTGCTGCATGAGATCAACTGACAATTTTAAAGAGCTTTAAAATCCCTGTTGCTGTATTTAATGGTTTTCCCAGAGCATCTTCCCTGTGTTTTACTCTGCTCTTCTCTTTGCTCATTATATCCATATTTTCTTCTGGGATATGTGTCTCCAACCAGCTACAGAAGACCCTTCCCTCCTGAAATTTTTTATTCCTAGCTCATCATCTTGGAAACTAACTGTTTTCCAGCTCTGCTTTTAATAAATGAGGTCTCTTCATAGAGACCCAAACCTGAGTTTCTGAGAACAAAAATCCCTCTGTTGATTATCAGTGTTGTCATTGTTTGGGCTTTATTTATATTGTTTCTTTCCACCTTTCCTCACAAAGAGAGGCTAAACCCGCTCTGATGCACTGCCTATCATGACTGTCAACTATCTGGCACTGTCATTAGTTTTACTGAAGCCAGAGGGATTTCTCTGCACTCAGCTAAATGTGATTGTGTGTGTTTGCAGGTTTGAGAACAATAAAGAAATGACAATATCTGAAAACTTTCAATAATTGATGGATCTGGACTTCCACCCCACTAATGGAATCCCTGTGGAGGGTGAAACAAATTGCCACTGGTTTGAAACAGGATCATGCAACCTAAAATAGCCCCATGGTGCCTCACTCCAAACTGCTTGGCATTTTTTGCTGTCATCTGTCTGGCAGACCTAAAACAGCAAGGGCGCCTCAAAACACGGCATGCTTATGGCCAAAAGAGCTCCCTGAGCTATTTAGCAAATGCAAAGAGAATAAGGGGTTAAAAGCCAAGAAATATTTTTCTTTGAATTTATCTGAAAAACCCATGCTGGAGGCTTCTTCAGGAAACGTTGCAGTGTGCAAAAAGATGTCATACACTGGAGCTTCCAGCAGTAAGTACATTATAAACATACTGCTTTAAGGTCAAAGAGGTGGCAAATCTGTGGGAGAATCTCACATCAGACTCATAAGAGCTTAAAAAATCATAGGATTTTAATGACCTCTTCCTCCTCCTCCTCCTGTGAGCTGCTCGCCTAGTCTCTAAATTGTTTTCCTGCTGCTCAGATGTCATCCAGAAATGGAAGAAAAGTGGCCAAAAACCGTGGGCTGGTCTCTGAATGCGCAGCATGTGCTGCTGCCCCTTCACAGGAGAAGAGGCACTTTCAGATGACAGACAAGTATTTTAACATCACCATCGAGGCTGAGAGCCCAGCTCAGCCCTGGGCACATCAAACACCTGCACAGCTGTGCCTTGGGATGCCTGGCTGCGGGAATCACGGAGCCGCACCTGTGAGTTGGCTCGCTGCATGGCACTGCTGCCAAATCACTGCCCCAGGGAGGAGTGGCAGCCAGGGAGGGGAAGGTGGTTCGTAGGTGGTTTCCATCAGGACTGCACGTTCAAGGGATGACATTGCCCCTTGGTCAGCTGAGTGCTGAGGATGCTGTTTGGAGGGGGCTGGTCATCACTCTGGGGAAGTCAGAGTCTGCCAAGCAGACACCATACCTATGTGAAATGCCAAATTTGGGGCAATTTTTCAGTCGCCTGAAAAACTCACTCACTGAGTTTCATCTGGTTTTCCATACTCTTCTTCTTGCCCTGGTTTAATTCAAAGGCCTGCATTTCTGTTTAACATTGTAAGGGAGATGCTGTCTTTAACTTACCATTGTCCTTTGTAAAATCATATCCAGAATAGGGATCTCATGAGGTCAGGTAAAACACAAGTGTATTCACATGCTTAGATGTCTATGACTCACCCTGACCATTCCTGATACAGCCTTTTCTAAGGGTGTGACTTTGCTTAAAACTACAGGTACCATGCATTGTACCTATGTATAGATAACTAGTATATCTGCATGTGTGTATGTGTACACATTCATATTAAAAGTCTTTAAATCTGTATTTACATGAAAAATACATACAAAGCTAAAATAAATCCGCGTGTAATTAGGTTTGGATAGCACTACAGCCAAATGGATTATAGCACACCTTCAAATGTACAGTCACTGTCTGCTGGTACTGTGAGTAGGTTAACTGTTGGTTAGGTCTTTTTTTGTGTGCTGACATATCTGCTGAAATAAGAAAATTACTGATTTCCCTGTGTAAAAGTAAAAATGCGTCATGGAGGATGCTCTAATGAGCTTGCACAGGAGACCCAGTACTGAAAGCGCCTGCCTCAGCCACACTTACTCCTCAGTCAATTCAGAAATCTTGGTGAGAGCATCCAGCATGTTAGGGAAAGCTCTCAGCTATGGCTAATTTGTGATTATTATCCCAAAGGAAATATGATGCCCTGGGTCTTGGTAGGAGGAGGTGACAGTGGGCACAGCTCCTCCAAAACCTATTCTGGGGTCTGGTTTTCCACCTCATACAATGTGGGAATCTGCTGTGGGGCAGAGCAGCTCTCCTTTTCCAGACTGTTCACAAGGGATAGAAGCCTCCAAACTCCTCTGGTGGGTTTCCAAATTTCCAGATTGCTACAGATTCAAGATTTTTTACATTGTGTGTGTTCCACATTGAAGCAAGATTGAAGTTTCCCCATGGACCATGTTCCTAGTGAAAAAAAAAATCACTTCTGGGTGAGAAACAAATTAATTTTAATTTAGAACTGGGATATTTTTCATCAGAAAAAGATTTTGAAACATTTATTTAGAACTACGTATCAGAAAATGCCTGTTTCTATACACATTCCTATAGTAAAATAATATATGTTAGGAGGAAAGATCTCAATCTGCTCCAAATGTTTAGGGTTTTCTTTTCTTCCTGCATTCGAAAACAAACAAACAACCCAAACAACTCCCCCCTCTCCCAGTATGGTTTAAGAGGATATTCTTGATTTATCAGAATGCTTCTGGGCATAAAATACCCAACCAGAACGACCTGCACTTGGTTTTGGTTCCTTGAGTCCTCCCTAGGAGCTTGCTCCTTTCTCCCATGGGACACCTGGTCATTCCTGTGACAGCCAGAGCTGCCTCCTCCTGCAGCTCCAGGCACAGCAGGCAGCTTTAGAGCATCCAAGTCCCAGCTCAAGCCACAGCTGCTCTTGTAGCTGCAGGGGAAACAAATGCTGGCCTTGCTACTCTCTGGGATGCTGGAGCTGGCCAGGCATGGAGCTGGGAGTCAGTTTTTACAGGTCAAAAGTTAATAGAACGGTTCTTACCTTGACAAGCAATCAGCTTTGACAAGCAATTCAAGAAAGCTCCTGTGTACTCCTTCGAGCTCCTTGAGCTTCAGTGTAACAGGGGCTCTGTTGTTAAATTAAAGTAGCAAAAGCACAAAAAAGCATTGAAGAATTGGGGCAGCAAGTCTGAGAAAAGCTGTGTCTAGAGCAAGGGAAGGAAGTGAGGAGATACAGGGAAGCAACTCCTCTGAGAACCTTTTTCTGAGTAGTGCTGTCCAGATCTTATGTTTATGGAGCTGCAAATGTCTGCATTGTGTCTGCATTTTTTTTCCTGAATTCTGAGTTCATGGGTCAGTGCAGAACAAAGGGGTATTAGTAAAACAACCACAGCAATATTTTCTAGTTTTTTCCCTATTTTTATTTCCTAGATCTTATTCTAACCTGTCTTTATTAGTAGAATTAATGCAGGACTAAACCCTTAATCCTTTACATACCAATTGGCCACAGTGCTGCTGTCCATGGGGACACTATGGCAGGGCAAGGACTGAGTCATGGAGCTCAGAGTAATAACTGAGTAATGTTGCAGCAGAAGATTGCACAGCTCATTTTAATCTGCACTTTGTTGAACAAGGGCTAAAGTTCCAGCACTAACGTGCAAATTGATGTGGGACACTTGGGCAGATCGGCCCCACAGCAGTGCTGGCACATAACTATATTCTCTGTACATCTGTGTCAGTCTGTAAATACCATTTTCAGCCAAGGCTTTCTTGTGGATAGTTATAAGACATGGTAAATCCTTTGTTCAGACTAGGAGTGACTTGGGCAATGGCAAGAAAATACCCTGAAAATGCCTCCTGTCACTCTGTGTGGCATTGGTGGGATTTGGGGTCTGAGAGTCTGGGCAGTGGACACATTGCAGGGACAGTGCAGTTTGTCAGTATTTCACCTCCTGCCTCCATCCTGTCCCTCCTGTCTGCCACGTCCCAGCATCGATGTCTGTATGGCCTTGCAGTACTGGCCTCATGGGAAAAGATTTATAAAGCTCCTGTATTGGGCTTGCATAGCTAGATCTGGATAGCAGGGGGGATACTGAGGTGTCTTCTGTGAGAAGCTGCCAGAAGCTTCCTCCATGTCCAGCAGAGGCAATGCCCAGCTCCAGGATGGACCCACTGCTGGCCAAGGCCGAGCCCATCAGTGATGGTGCTAATGCCAAGAGTAGGCTGGGGGTGGATCCTTGGAGGGGACACAATGAAGCCTTGCTTCCCAGGAAGTGGCTGGGCATGGTTGGTTTTTTTTGTTTGTTTGTTTGTTTGTTTGTTTGTTTTTGTTTTTTGTTTTGTTTTTTTTTCTTGTGTGCATGCAAACTTTCTCTTTTGCTTTAGTAAACTGCCTTATCTCAACCTGTGAGTCATTTTCCATCTTATTTTCTTTCCCCTGTCCAGCTGGAAAAAGGAGTGCTAGAGCAGCTTGGTGGGGACCTGGCACCCAGCCAAGGTCAACCCACCACAGCTACAAATCTAAGTTAAGCAAAATTTCCATGTTAAAACTGTCTCATAGGCTGTCTGCCAGCAGCCTCTAAAAGAAAAAGGAAAAATCACTCTTAAGAGTGAAAAGAAGGAAAGAGTTGCTAAAATTTATGCTAGGCTTGCATACAAAATCCATCGAATTTTCATGCTGGCAAACATGAGGACTGGGTATATCAACAAAGCTGTTAGAAATTGAGTTGCTGAGCACCACAAATAAAGAAAGGTCCCTACTGTAGGAGCAGGGCCCAGCCATTCCTCCATGAGCTTGAGACTCTACAGCTGCCTGCCTGCTGCAAATGCAGGTCCAGGTTCCAAGGGACTTTGCTCTTTGGAAACGGAAATTACCTTTTAGATGGGTGTTTTTACAGAGTTTGAAGCAATGACTGGGCATTCACCCACTAGCTCAAGATACATCTGGGCTTTCTGATCAAATTGCTTTGGTTTTTTTGGATACTGTTTTTTCCAGAATTACTATGTAAGAGCATTGCTTGTCTTGACAAGGTGACATACCTGCAACACAGTAAAGGTGACCAAAGTGGCCTCAGTTACTCAGTTACCAGTGTCCAGAAATGCCAGGCTGCCTGCTTGCAGCAAGGTGTGTGCTGCCACCACCCTCCTGCCTTGCCACCAAGGCTTAGGAGTCCAAGAGCAAGCAACAGGTTCGCTCCTGGATTTGCAACAGGTAAGCTGCAGCTATCTCTCAGGTCTGTGCATCCTGAGCCAGTAAGCTTGCCATCTCACTGACCTTTGGTTGGCCTATGCTACATTTTAGCTTCACTTTCTGCCATGTCTTCAATTATTTGTTCACTCAAAATTTGTTTTATAGGGCTGTAAACCAATGAGGTTGGATTAATGAGTGTGTAAACAGCTTGGATCATACCCTCCTTCCCATTTCTCACACTAACTGGAGTCCTGTGTTATGGTATCTGTCTCTGATTTGATAGATCAGAAATCCTTACTATCAGACTGCCAATTTCATGGGCCAGTTCCCTCAGCTCTGGGGATGGAGATTATCTGGTCTTTTTAGCTGGAATATATTAAACTCGGAGTTTAGCTTCCATCTGTAGCGGGGTAATTTCCATTTCTCTGAACATTTCCATTAGTCATCCTGGCTCTGACCCTGCAGTCTAGATAATTATTCCTATTGAATTGCAGCACCAAGCTAGTCTCTTATGTTTTGAGACCTGAATAAATTGTTAGTCCTTTTAACCTGAGCAGGAAGCTGAATGTCAGGATCTCACAGATAATTTCATTTGGGAAGGTAAATCAACAGGAGGAATTGAGTGGCTCTGAGGAAGTTTAGATGGTTTGCTTGCAAGGAAGTGCAAAGACCAGAACAAAATGCTCTAATGGGTTCCCAACTGCCTGTCCCAAGCCCATATGGATGGTGCTGGAGCAGCCAAGACCAGGCGGAGCTTCCCACAGGCAGAGCTGGGGCTACTGTCACTGTGGCCATCCTACTGCCAGCAGTCAACTGCAATAACTCTTGTCCCAAGCACGCAACATTTTGTTCATATTTGAGAAATTTTACTCATTAGCATATAATTATGATTTGCTTTTGTTGTCTTTCTGTTAACTTCAACCAAATCTGCTCATTCCCACTTGGTCCAAGGTCATCTTCTGCAAGGAGATTTTCTATAACCAGTTCAATGGATAACAAATTAGGTTGAGGTAATGTCACCCTTGCTTGGTTCAATGACAAGTGAACTGCTGCATCCAAGAATACCTGGGGCTTGTAACTGTTAGCAGAATTATTTTCCAGAGAGCAACTCTGAACTTCAGGTCTTTTCAATGATACAATTCTCAAGAGTGCCTGCTTCTGCTGAAACTGCAAAGCATTCTCCCACTTCAAAAGCTGCTGCTCCAAGTGTGTGGCAGAGCACACTGAGTATGTTTCACAGTCCCTAGTTCCCCAATCACCTCTTCCAAAATTAGCTGATAACATCCCTTGTTTCTGTTTGCACTGGTTTCTCTGATTCCTTAATGGCTCATAGATCAGGCATTGTTCCTTCTGCTTATCTGTTTGTCTGTCTATCTATCCATCTATTATCTTCCATCTACCTGTCATGGTCATTGCTTTTGCTCCACCATTGTCTGTACAACATTCATGTTTTCTTCCCTTGGCAATGTTTTCTTCCCTTGGTTTTCTTCCCTTCACTCTGACCAGCTCCCTAACAAGTGCACAAACATGCAGTTGTGTGTTTCTGATCTTGTGCCCATTGTTACCTGTATCAGGCCCAGTCCGTCCCCCTCTGCACTTCAGGCTATATGAAAGATTTCTTCAATAGTTGGATTTTCCCTCTGTCCTTCCTTTTCTCATTCATTTGTCCATTGATATCTCTGCTTTTAAATTGCTTTTCTTTGTCTGTGTAATAAAATCAAGCAAATGGCTTTACTGAGTCTACTGAGTCTCACATAACCTTCTCCTTTTTTTTTTTTTTTTTAAACTCTTCTATTTCTAGGCTTATCAGCATTTATCCCAACCAGACTGGTAGCTTAGGCATGCAGGTGAAGTCCCTTTGTCAAGAGAAATCCCATTCCTGGAAATGCCTATTATTGCAGCAAGAGTGTGATGAATGTCGTGTTCTTGCTGTGCTGCTGTGAGGGATGTCACATGATTTTTCTTTGTCCTGGACCCCTGAGTACTTTCCAGCAATATTATCAAAAACTTATAAGAATTTGCTGATTATTTGGTGGAAGTTAATCAAGCTGAAAAGTAGATTAACTGCATTAATTCACTTCCATTTAGCTTTTACTGGAGTTTACTTCTTTGGCAGTTATTTGCTGAACTTGGAGATTGCTTACTGCATCTTGTGAACAAACCTTTGTGTCTACCTGCCTCTGTAAGTGCCCGTGGCTTTTATCTTTTAGGGTTATCAAGACAGGTGTAGATGTACAAGACACAGCATCCTGACTCACCTGCCCTGGCCCCCGGCTGTGGCTGGAAGGGTTGATATAGCACTGCCACTGGCTTTTGTTGGCATCACATGGAGGGTTGCACCTCTTGGGTCGGCCAGACAAAACCCTGGCAGGAAAGAAGAGATCCAAGGACAGCAGTAGCAAACCCATTGGTATGATGATGAGAAAACAAGCCTTCAGGCCAAAAGGCTTTTTCAGACATAGACTGAGCTGCTTGAATAACCATCATATCCCCTGGTAGCTGACTGCACCCCCTGCTAGCTGGGCTTGTCGCTGTGAGAGCAGAGTCCCATCACAGCTGTATGAGCTCTCCATGCCACTGTGGCAGCCCTTCTGAATTCTGCTGAAATCCCCGGGGACCTTGCACTGAAAGGGAGCTGGAGCACTCACCAATCCCTTACAGGGCTGCCTGTGTGGTTGCCCATCAGGGGAAAATAATGAACACCTGGGGTGGGATTTCACCCAAGTATGCACATGTAAAACTAAAGGCAAATCAGATACCTACACCCCACTGCAGTTAATGGAGCCTCAAGAATGACTCAGACACTCAGATTTAGGTATACACTGGAAGGTGAGAGGAATAAATTTAGGAATCCACCAAATGAAGCTAAATCATATCTTTGATGACTGATAAAACCGTCATCCTCTCCAAAGGTTTTCTAAATCTCTACAGCTGTAAACCCAGGCACTTAGTAAACAGTTGGAGGATTTCTGCAAGGTCAGTCACAGACCCAGCCAAAGGTAATGGTTATCCCCCCATCACACACTTCCTCCATCCATCCTGGGCTCTCCTCCTTGGTTGGAGAAGCTACTCCAATCCCCACCTCATGCCTCTTGTGCTAAAGCTGGAGGGAGAGCAGCGACTGCTCCTCTCCTGCCCCACATGTGCCGCAGATGGGGTGGGTCAGCACAGCTGTTGGGTGGCAAACACAGGGATGGGGAAATAGTCACTTCTTCCTTTCATGCTGTTCAGTGTCTGGGGAGGGAGCATGTGTTGGATTGGGGATGGCATCTATGTCAGTGTGTGGCCCCATCCTCCCCCTCTGTCAGCCAGGGCAGAATGGCTTAGTGCTGCTGCTCCTTTTGTCCAGTGGAACTGCAAGGGGGGTACATTTTCTTTGCCATTTCTGACATCTCTAGTCTCTGTTTCAAAACCAGCTTTTTGAAACTCAGGAGGAAAAACACAGCACAGATATGTTTTGCTTGTTGAGGCGAAGGGTTGCAGTGCCTGTCTTTCTGCACTGCAGCACCAGCAAATATGTCTCACAGGAACATTCAGGCATCTATTTGCTCCAAGATAGGAACACCGAGACTTTTATTTCCGCTGCTTAACCTGTTTAACCTTGTTTGTCTACTAACAAACCCCATTTAAGTGCTGTTCTTTTTATTTTGGTTGCTGTTGCACAGAAAAAGAAAGTTCATCAGGAGAAAAGCCTCCCTGCTCATGCCAGAGCTTACTGAAGAAAAATAGGCTTGGGTTTAAGTTTCATTTTTTCCCTTGCAGAGAGGCCCAAACCAGTCACAGGGCTTCTCACTTCCTCCACTGAGTCTGCAGCTGATGCCCTCTGGGAGATGCTGTCTGGGAGCACAGGGCTTCCCATCCATTTCTTGACCACCTGGCAGTGATGCAGCAGCAGAACCGGGAAAGGATGGCAATGGGGAGCAGGTCGGTGTCCCCAGGCACACTGATCCACCTGGCAGGTTGTCCTGAGACCACATGGGGACAAGAATAACCAGGAGTGGCCAACCAGGGCCACGTGTCACGCATTCCCATGAGAGACAGCTATCCCGAGGGGCAGTACACGACTGGCATGTTACCATTTGATGTGTATGTTAAACAGCTCTGACTGCAAATTAACCATCTAGAGTATTGCAATTGAATAACTCTGCACAGCATGAAAATGCCCATTGATGGCAGGGCAATTTGAAGATTAAAATAAGTGGCCCTTGAAGCAGGATATGCATAGTTACAGCTTCTGCAAGGTGATGGTTTTCCCACAGTAGCCCAGCCTGGGCAGATAACCACTGAGAAAACACACGTTAAAATGCTTCCAGAAGAACCCCAAGGTAAACTAAGAAACTGTCAGGACTGTTTAACTGAGCACAGACTCTTGGCAGCATGTTCCAAGCACCAGTATGACAAATCCCCAAGTCCTGCTGCACTGAGTTGGAGTGTCCCAACAGCAGGAGCTAGGATTTGTCCCTAGGTGATGGAGGTGACTTTCTAAGTCATGGGGCTTCTGCCAGCTCTGTACCATGAAACCACTCTGGGCACCTGAGATTGTGCTTCTGGAGAACTGTGACAGGTTGGGACCAAGAGTGGGTCTGCATCCCCCTATGGGCACGGAGTATTTCAGTTGGGCATTTCAGGGAGCCCCGTGACTCTGTGCAGAGCACCTTAGGCAAAGGGGTTTGGGTACAGTGCATCCCTCAGAGTGCACATTGTGCTCATGCAAGGCAAAAAAAGGGGGTGGAGAGTGGAAGGAGGGGAGAAAGGAAACAGCTGCCTCATGCATGAAAAGATTTGCCAAACTCCCATGGTTAGATTTAATAGCTGGGTGCTGCAAGCTCAGAAGAACAATGTAATTTATGTCATTACTGCTGAAAGGCTGGTTTGATGGCAAGGGCTTCATTTGAGTTGCCTAAAATGTTTAACAAAGGGGAAAGTGAAAACAAACATGAAAGCTGTATTAAAAATTATAAGGATTTTGGGGAGACTGACAGGTATATTTTTCCAGTGGTACAAAGTCCTCTCCTGACAAACAGCTCATTTTGCCTATGCTAACTCTAAGATATGAAGCTGGAGCTAGAGACAGAAGGAACTAATTAGGTTTTGCTTTAGCTACATAAGTTTCTGGAACCGTAGTTGGGTCACCCTGTTGTGCTTGAACAGCAGAAGCAATAGTCTGCTTTTTTTCATTCTGTATTAATTGCCTCGTCTTGAAAATGTACTTAGCATCTTTTTAAAGCATTTTGGGGATGGGAATGGAAGGAGACAGAATAGGTCAAAAGGGAGGAGGTCTGGGTGGTTGTGCCAAAGCCACCTTTTCTACCAGTGCATTGAACATGACAGTCCTGTTCTCACAGCAGCAGAAGCAGTGTGTGTGGCTAACCCTCTGTTCTGCCTGGTTCTGTACATGGTGCTATTTTTAATGCACCAGCTCATACAGCATTGAGTGGAGCATGGTGGGAACTCAAGTTAAAAAGGTGCTGCTGCTTCAGGAAGGCACCTCCAGGCCGCCCTCTCAGATCTGTCTGCTATGAGGCCATATGGTGCTGGGTATGTCCAGTCCTCTCCCAGGAGCTCCAAATGCCACCGAGTGCTGCAGGGGAAGCAGAGCTTGCAGGCAGCACATTCATGGTTCTCTTGGTGCTGTGCTGAAGCTGGGTCAGGGTGCCTTCCTTGGCTCATCCTCTGCCAGCACAACACTCAGAAGGATTCAGCCACACAGGGAAAACTGAGACAGCGTCAGCCTCTAGGTCACCATTTGGGCTGAAGGGCTTCTCTGGGGCGTTCTTGCTGGCATCAGCTGCCATCCTCGCGAGGATCCTCCTGCTTAGGGTAGTAGTGCCTAAATTACTCAAATCAGGAATTCTACACAGAGCTCCCAGCCTGCAGAGGGCTGCACCTGCCTGTATTTGCCCACCATTTGACACTGGTGGGGCCACTGGGAACTGGCCAGGGGCTGCCAACCCCTTTCCCTGCAGAGACACATGCTCCTTACATCAGTTTGCGTTCCCACCAGAAGGCCCCTCTCCCTTGTGCAGCCACAGACAGCCATGAGGGGGGACATTTGAGATGACGGTCAGCTCACCTTCATCCAGCAAGGCTGATCTTTGCTTGCTGTTAATTGCAGCCAACTGGGTAGCAGTGATTTTGCGACAGAACGGCTGCCAGGCCATTCAGATTATCTGCTCCAGCGCTTTGAGAGACAGCTGGTAAGGCAAATAGTAACAATCCAGAGAAATTATCTTTATTTGCCTGTAAGCACTGCGCTGTAATGTGAGGCTCAAATGAGCTTTTTTTGGCACGCAAGGTCAGCGTTGCCTTTTGCATATGGCATACATTAGGACAAGTCCCAGCCCCACATAGCATCTCTTAACCAAGAAGCTGCATTTCAAAATTAGATGTATTTTGTTGCTCTTGTCAGACATCAGCTTACAAAATCAGCTGGCAGGGAGATTTGAAGGTTCATATGTGCAAATACTTGAATACTTCTAGATGAGCTTTAAGAATACATTATTATACTTTTTATTGCTCTAAGACTAGTTACTGCACACATGAGATGGTCACCAATGTCCCATCAACTTTAATAGGACAAGATGCAGGACATGCACTCCAAAAAATCCTGATTTTCATGATGCTGAACATTCCATGTCCCCTCCCTTCTACCCTTACAAAGTTAATGTTATGAAGCTGGTGGTTATGAAGATGGTTTATTATAGTGTAAAATGTGCCTTTTGTTGAACAAGCCAGACCCACAGATCCTCAGACTCTGAAGATCTCTGTAATTTAAGGGTCTGACCTTATTTTTCTGTGCCTTTTTTTGCATAAGTGTGTGCTTTGCTGCCCCATTCTCTGACTCTGAAGCCAGGGAAACATGACAGGAGAAACACTCAGTGATGGAGCTACTGGATCTCAGCATAAGGGTCCCAGGCACTTCACAATGCACCACCATACAGGACTTCCACACTACTGAGGCATTTGTATCAGCCCCCCAGGAAACCTCTACTCTCTGTCTCAGCTGCCACTGCCTGTGGATCCTCACCTGAGCATTGCTGAGGGTGCTGCTGGGCTGTGAGGGCTGTGTGAGGACAGGCACAGTGCACATGGCCAGCACTGTGCCAACCTGCTTGCAAGAAACTTCTCTCTTAGCCAGCAGACTTGCAGTCTCTCCTCTGGCTGGCTCTTCCATGGAGGTTTCCAACAAGGAGAATGCTTCGGTGCTGGAGCCAGCTTGGAGCGGGTGCTCCATGGAGATCTGATGGAGATCTGACTCAGACGTGCAGGTTGCCAGATACCCACCAGCTGCCAGAGTATTTCAGTCATTAATAATGGCAGGATTAAATGCAAAGCATCAACAGTGTTTCAAGAATGAGCTAGGACTTTCAGCTTTGCTGCCTTTTGCTTTTTCTTAAAGGATCCAGATCCAGCATAGATGGTGCTCCTGGAAAGGCCTTTGCTCTCCTTCAGGTTGTGTTCATCACATTTGTACCATACCTGCACTGTGGGTGCCTCTGAGTGAGGAAGTCACCAGAAAGAGCAGATGCTATTCCTGGCACAAACATATAAAGAACGTTTCACTGACTCCACTGGACCATCCCTCCCAAGGCAGAACATTTGATGCAATTTGACTCTTCCCCTGTGTCCAGCAGTGGCTACTGAAATTTCAAGACATTTGTTTGGGTAGCTCTGGAGCATTATGGCTGCTGCTGTGCTTTTATTCCTTCCCATCACTATGCATTTAAGTGTTGTATCAATTTCAGCACTATCAATTCCTTGACCATGGTTATCTCATGCAATAAACTCCACTGCCTTGTATTTGTGCTGTCTTCAGATGTTTTCCCTTTTGGAGAAAGGTTGTATGAGAAGGTGCATGGACTCTGCTGGATCTGCATGCACTGCGCTACTCACCAGTTATCACATCTTCACCTCTTAGTCTCATCATATTAGACTCATCCCTGTCTAGAGCAGTTCTCTTTTTTCCACTGCTGACTGCAGAAGTTTTGCGTATCGCTAATCCTTTTCATTCTTGTCTCTGGCTCACTTTGCTGTTGCTGACGTATGATGTGAAATGGCATGCTAATAATGCTCTACAATATTTCAAGTGGGAGTACAATAGTTTTATAAAGAAGCTTCACATTTTGTCAGTTTTCAGATTTGGTGTCTATTTTGAGTCCAGGTTATTGAACACAATGAAGTGCAATAATGCCTGGATCAAGGTGACTTGAGTTCCTCTAGGATATACGGTCTGTATGTAATGAAAACTTTTAAACCATCCTTTTCCACAAGCAACTTGAAAAAGATTTCCACCCACTGCTGTGCTATGCATCTACTTTTTCCAGTTAGGACCATAACCTCCCAGTCTTCCCTGGTATTTATGAAAGTAACTGTATATTTTGCCACCAGCCAGTTCTGCATCCGCACTGCTGTTCCAGGTCATTAACAGCTCTATTAATCATTGCTGCAGTTTGGAAGGAGAGCATACCCAATTCCTCACCTCTCGTTGCATTAAAATTAATATTTTTTCCTTCCTCCTTTGTCTTCTGCTGTTTCAGTTAATAGTCAGAAGCATATTTTGCCCACTTTTGCCATTTCAAAGGGCCTCGAGTACCTTTACTAAGCAAGTAGGAATGACAGGTTTGACAGTGCCAGCAAGCTCTTCTACCAGGTGGTTTTTGCTGACTGAGTTGCAGAATTATTAGGACTGAAGACGACCCCGACAGGACACAGCACCTGGCTCTGAGCAGAGAAGGGAGCTGTGGGAAGATAAACTTGGTAGGTTTCTGTGGTGAAAGTAGTGTGGCATTTCATGGAAGCACTTGAGTGTACCCCCCTTTTGGCTCTAGCAGTACTATTTCCTGTGATTGCAGCTGGGCAAACAGTCAACAGCCAGCCTTGAAGATGTGGCAATCAGTTCATTTGAGTTCAAGAACGTCCAGAGTAGTTCCAGGAGGCAGAGGCTCAATAACCACCCTTCCCATGGCCATAGAAGAGGCTGGCAGAGAGGAGGTCAGCCTGCAAAGGCTTACGGCACATTTGCTACCCAGAAACCAACCTTTACAGGAGGGTTTGCAAAACAGTGAATTTCAAATGCTTGCAGAACAGGCACTGGAAGTGAATTTCAAATTCATATCAAGCACTGGCAAGAGGAAGTTTCTTCCAAAAGCCACGCTCAATCAGGGAATAGATACACCCCGTGACCTTGCATCCCATCAAGGCCGCCTCAGTGCCGAGAATCTCAATTAGCACCGGCAATGCTCACAGCAAACATTAAACTATCATCTCCTGGGCTGGAAGAGCTCATTCAAAAGTTACTGGGAGGAGAAAGGAGAGCATGTTGTCACTAAAACATATCACCTGTCCACTAAAGGGGATGATGACAGAGGCTGTGGAGGGTTTAGACTAAAAACGCTTTTAGCCCAAAAATATGAGGAGAAAAAGAGCACAGTGAAGTATAAAGCCCAGCTACTGTCACCCATGTAAGGCTGCCCTCAGTGATTGTGTTTGAGGGAGGTCAGGTAGGCGGGCCATGCTTTGCTGTTTGCAGTTTCTAATAATTATTGCCTGCGTGACAGGTGGTGGGTGCAGGTTTGGCATGTGGCCTCAGAGGAGCCTGTACCCATTTTCTCCCTCAAGAAGCAAAGATCTCTCTTCAGTGATGCTGACGAAGAAGACAAGGACACACAGGCACTTTGCAAAATGGGCGTGCAGCTTGTGATGCAGGTACTGTGATGCAGGCCTCTCTGACCACAGCCTTCATCTGACAGGTTACAAACAAAAGTGCCCGTGGCAGCCGAGGCTTTCACCCCAAGGAAGTGTTCTAGGGTGTTCCACAAGGGACCGAGGGCCGGTGGGCAGAGGGGCAGAGGACTGGTTGGTTATCAGCATTTTGCCATGAGCAGGGGCAAGTGCCTGTGGGCAGCTCAGCAAACTGAGGGAGTCCTGGGGAGGAGGCCGTGAGCCCAGGGCTCCAGTCCATGAGGGATCTGTTGCCAGCAGAGGTGGCCAGCAGCCCCCACAGGAGCGTGGGCTCTGCTGTGGTGCTGGCCCAAACCCCCCAGCTGGGACCTTGCAATCCCTTGGGTGTTTCCTTCCCTCTGTCTCTCCATTTTGTCCCCTCAGGCGAGGGCCAAACCCTTCCTCAGGAGTGTCAGCCACCTCACATCAGCCCTGACTCGACGGTGCTGATCGCTCTGACAGGTTCATGTGGAAAGACATTTGGTGTCTGCATTCCTCCTCCTTGCCCAACTCTAAGGTGTGAGAGTCCGAAACAAGATTGAATTTCCTTTTGTTTTCCTCCTTTGGAGGCCATTTTAGGCAAATTCATTTACTGGGAGATATCAGCTGGCCTTGGTCTGAAAATATGGGGAGGGTTTAAAAATTGTTTTTAGCAGCCCTAAGAAAGCGTTTCCCGGTAGGTACGTGCCAGCAGAGACTGCCAGTTCAAATCACCTCACAAGGGCCCTTCAGAGCAGCTCTCAGACACAGGCAATTTTGATAGTGAGAACAGGCATTTCTGCTATCACTTTTGCTTTCCTCTTTAGGAAAGAATGACTACTTAGCTTTTTTTTTTTTTTTTTGTGGATTTCATTGGATTGGCATTGTTTATGTGGGGGAATTTTGCATACTGACTTGTTTCCTGTAGCAGTTTTTATATTGCTCCCTCATATCCTCACTCACAAGCTGGAGTGCACCACAGTGGTTGCTTAAATACTGGCTGTGGGGAGATCTGCCTCCTTTGGTGGGGGCTGGAGAGTCCCCAGAGAGGCTCATTATTCACCACACACTGCTAAACAGACTGGGGAGCTTGCTTTTACACAGGCAGGCTCTCACATCAGGGTCATAAAGCATTGCTCTGTTTTTTTTCTTCTCCCCCACAACTTAAAGATCATGAAAAGAATTCAGCATCTAGAACCAAGATGTGTGCAAGAGAGTAGTTCCATCCCCACTTCCCTCTTTTCCATCCACCAAGCCAGAATGCACAGATACCCCCCAAAAAGCATCTTTTATTCCCTCTGACCATTAAAATTGTGAGCAGAAACATGCTAATACACAAAAATGTACCCTTCTACATTTGTAACAGCTCTTTTAAATAATTCCTGCCAATTTACTAAGCCTGACCTCATGTTTCCCCAACATCACAAAGGCCGGCTCTATTCAGGCTGTCCCTTTCCAGGAGATTCCCCATTGGAGCGCTTGAAATGCTTTTTGTCTCTTTGGCCACATACTCTTTGGCACTAAAAGGACTAGAGTAGAGTTTATGTTTATCCAGACTACTTTTATAAGTGCATCAAGATCTACAGAGCCACGTCTTACTTCATCAGGATTTTTAAACACAGGAAGAAGGAAGATTGAAGCTCCAAGTTTTTTTAACAAACAGAAATAAAGCCAACTTCATTTCCTCCCTTGTTGCTTTACATTCGGTATATGCTGAGGCACTTAGAAGCAGGGTGGTTTCAAAACCAATGGTCTTTCAAGTTTATTTAGTTTCATGGTTTAATTTTTTTGTCAGTTTTTTTTTTTACTAACAGAATAACTGTCAGTGGGGGGAGTTTGGGGATCTGTTGTGCCATGGAACACTCCTTTGGATGAATATCTGTCTCTACAACTTTCTTTTTTTTCTTTCTACAAGTATGAAATGAGGATATAATGCATACATTTCACTCAAGAGTTTAAAGCTCATTGCCTGAGAGCATGATATAGACTATAAACTCCACAAAGAGAAGACATAAAATCTGTTATTTCACCGCAAGAGATTGTTACACCATTAAAACAAAAGACTGCTGATAAAACTTATGTGCACATTTGGATAACTTACTAGTAAAGGGTCTGTTAAGTATCAGCAGAGGAAAGGATTCCTTATTCCCAGACTTTAACATGGCACATGTGCAAAGGTGTCTCCTTGCTTCAATAGGAAAAAGCTGGGAAGGACAGGTCATTTGAGATCCTCTGACTCTAGGTTCCTGAGTCTAACTCATCCTTGAGCCACTCAGCTGAGGAAAATGCGACTGCTCATCTTTTCCAAAGTATTTTTAAATAGCTGTGCAGAAAACAGAAGTTGGGAAAGTGAGTCTTAGCTGGAAACTTTGCTTTAACTCAATATCAGTGGTTATCTCCTCTAAAGCATTCAACAGACATTCCAGGGTATTTTAGTTTTTACTGACTTTTAAGATAGGCCTTCAAAAGTCAGCTTTACCATCAGTGTTGGACTAGTTCTGGCAGAACATTTCAAATGCTCTTTTACTGTAATCCCTAGATTAGAAGCCTTGCCAAGTTTAATTTGATTTTAATTTAGCTTTTCTTCAGGAGCCTCCAACTTTTCATGACTATTTAGTTAACTACAGGAAAAACTCCTGTGCTCTCAGGTTGTTGCTTTGATCAGTATTAGTATGAAGAGTCACTATGGAGTGTTTTGCCAGTGACAGTAAGTTGTGCTTACTGAGAAGTAGATAGGTAAATAGTCAGGTAAGAAATACTCCATCCTTTGAAAAACCTCAGTTGTCTTAGTAGTGAAAAGGAAACATCCTACGTGCCCTGACACAAGGTGTCCTATCACCTCCTGCACCTGCAGTGACTTGCAGGTGGCCAGACCCTCTCTGCACACCCTGAAAATCTCTGAGTAGAGAACTGAGTTCTGCATCTCCCTTGGTGAGTCCCTCTGGATGAAGTCCCCTGGGGCTGTGACATAATGTTTGCAGCCCCAAGCAGCTCCGGCTCAGAGGCAGGGCAGGCACACCAAGGGCCAGGGCCAGCTACCCTGTGTGTGGTGTGTCTGCAGCTCAGCACAGGCAGCAGCACATGGGTTTGGTTAAAGATGTTGTTGGGGGACGTGCAGGAGACATCCTGGAGAAACTGGGGCAGCAATGCACCCACAGTGCAGCACAGCAGGCATTTCACAGTGCTGGGAACCCACACAAGCACCTGGGGCATTGCGCTGCTTTGCTCTTGGTGCCACTCAGAGAAATTTATGCATCCAAACATGCTGACAGCAAGGATGCTGAACTGCCCCCCCGATACACCTTTGGCAGGATGTTTGTGACAGACAGCCCATGTTTGCTTCAGCAATCTGGCAGCAGCCAGAGCTTTTCTGGAATCTGTCCATTCAAAGCCAAGGCCCTGCTCTAAGGGGATTAGAGGGGATCTCTGCTTAATTAGTCTAAGAGGGCTGATTTCAAAGATTATTTCTCACACAGAGCAGGAAGAGCTACCAAATGATCTTTGGGTCAGTCAATTACTGCCCATATTAGGTGATGTGGCAGAAAACTGGTTAAGACTTTTGATCCAGAAATCCAGTAGCAGAGGTAGCTGGGGCCATACTGACACACAGCTGGTCAGGGGGAAGCACAGGCCACATCCCTCTCACAGGGTGCAGAGCAGCAATCTCTGAAATCATGCTGGCCTGATTAGCCCAGCTTATCTGGAAACATCCTCCATGATGGATCCTCAAGTCAGAGCAAGTGCTCAGCATGATCTGGTCCTGCAGTTCCTGACACATGGAAGAGAAAGATGGCCCCCCTACCCTTCCTCTGTGATGGACAGCACCTGAAGGTGGTTTTTCAAGGAAAATGCAGGTTTAGGAGCAATTACATGACCAGTTAAAGAAGATGCATGTCTCTAAATGCACTAAGTCCCAGCTGTGGTCTGCGGGGAAGCTTTGCTAAAGAAGGTGAATGTAGCAGCTGCTGCAATGCTAATCCAGCTTTCTTGGCACTCCCAGCACCAGTGCAGGAGCAGGCTGCTCCTCACCCAGCACCCACACGGTGTGGCAGGCACTGTTCATTCAAGCACTTCCTTACAGGGAGACTGGTATGGGTAGAGAACAGGGAACTCTCTTCTTTCTAGAACTTTCCTTATAAGTGCTGCCATCGAGTCCCAAGTGACCACCTGCTTCTACCATGTACCTTTTTATACTTGATCAGGGAACTTCATGGATTATTTTGATATTGCCATCCAAGCTCAGTGAGCTGTAAGAGTTCTGCCCCTCCCCAAATCTTCCCTTTTCCCTCTTTTTAATTTGCATTTATAGGTTTCTGGACACATAAAGGTGACAAATAGTAGCTGAAATCTTTTTTTTTTTTGTTGGAGATAGCAAGATGGGGAAACCTGAATTTGATTTGTACTGGTTTTTATCTTGTTTTTTACTGTTTGGTGTCTTTTGTACATTGGTGTGCTTTAAAACTTTTGACAAACATGCCAAAATCTGGAACAAATGAAAAAGTTTAATAAGGAGCAGCATTGTGAACTTTTTGAAAGTGTGGTTTTCATAATTTATCGGAAAACTCTACCACTTATAAACAAGCAAACTAGGTTTATAGCTTCAGTGATGCATAGGCTGTGTACATTTCTGAGTCAGAATGTCTCCTGAGAGCAGGGGAGATGCAGCTTCTGCCATGAACTATTGATTCAAGAGCACGCAGTGGTTGCTTTGTGCAAAACCTATACAAGATTAGGAAAAAAGAAAACAGACAAAAAAAGAAGGGAATAAAGGAAGAAGAATCTCTTTTGTCTTACATGAAACAAATTGTTTTCCACATAGAAAAAAGACGAACATGATGTTCACCTAACGGCAGAGGTGACTTGCCTGGAGTGAAGAGCCTTTATGAGCAGTGTATCTTCCCTCTCACTATCCTTCCTCCATACTGACAGATATAAATTTTTTACCAGTGTATACTTCTGGACGAATCAAAGAGCTCTGAAACTGGGAATACCTCACCTAATGAGAAGAAAACAATGTTTATTGCTCTTCAGATTTCCTCTAGCCATGAAAAATGCCAAGGAAAATTAGCATTTTGCTTTAGATTTGATGCAGAGACAAGATTCCCCTCCCCACAACCATCACAGAGAGTTTATTTGCAGGTGGATGTTGTCTTGCTGGATTAAGAATATCCACCTGATGGGTTAACTTTAAAGGCAGAGATTAGGAATTATCTCAGTAAACTATCATGCATGTCAAGCACAACATTCCCTGGTTGAAAAGTGGAACAAGTAGACAACATCCTGTAAGTGCCCACCCATTCTTCATGGTCTCTGACTGCTTGAATAAGCGTGTTCCTAGCAATAACCAATAGCATTGTTATTGCTAGGAATAAATAGCACAAATAGCACCCACAAATAGCACCTTGATCCAGAGAGGTTGATTGAGTTCCCCTAATAAAGAGATGCCAAATCTTATGAATACTTTTCAAATCTTCACAGTGTATCTTTTCCTGAAAAATTAGGCAGAACCAAAAGAGTCTTTGGTGTTCTCCCTCCATCTTAAAACACAAAGCTAAATGTTACATCAATACTGCATTTAAGTGTTGAAAAAATAAACTTTTTGGAAAAAATAAACTTTACCTAGAAACCAGTTAGAGAAATACAAAGGCTAGAAGCAATCCTGCCCTGTTAGAGCAGCATCTGTTACAAGTCTTGAGGCTTCATGGAGAATTTGAGAAGCACCTTAATTCATATAGCATTGAGTGTCCTCATCCATTTACTCTATATCAATAGGACACTTATGTATCATTTATTTTAGTTTGCAGAATCTTATCTTCTTTGAGTTAATAAATTATTTGTGTTCCTGTATTTAAAATCTCACACAGCAAATATTATAAAGGTTAACTTATTGTTGCCTTACTTAGGCAAGGACTTCTAGGCAAAATCACCCTAGCACTTTTGGAAAAAGTTTTTATTGTGTCCCTGTGTTGGTGACATGCCATCAAGCAGGTTATGAGGTTCCTGTGTTCAGACCAGTCCTTCACTACTGGTGTTAATGAAGTCTGCGTCTGAATCTGCTCCTAGATGACTTCACTGCCAGCAAAGCTGATTTCTATTCCTTAAGAAACATTAAGATCTACAGTTGGAAATCCTCCCTGCTGAAGTCTCCTCCTACACTTTCCCACTCTATTTCTCAGCTCTAAGCCAGTGTGTACAGACAAGGACTGTGCCTTGCACTCAGCAGTTACTATATATGAAATACAAAGAGCAAAATGCATATCCAATCCAGTTGAGATCTGGATGCAGACTTTTATCCTTCTTTATATTAGGCAAACCATTTTTTCAGAGGCTTATAATTTGGCCAAGTTTAGATCCATGTACTAATATTGCGGGGTTTTGGGCTATTTCCCAGTGGTTCAAACCAGAATGGTGCCAGGTTTTGACAGAATATTTTCAAGAATTTAGCACATGCAGAATGGTGCATTTTCCACTGCTTTATCCTTAGAAACAGCTGAACCATTAAAAAATAGAGAACAAACAACCACCCCCAAATCTGGGACAGAGAGATCATCCTGAAAAAAACAGAGCTCTACTAATTAGTTTGGAAAGCAGGAAAAAAAAAAAATCACCTTGTCTCATACTGGAAAGCGTCAGGCATCCTCTATTCAGTTTGATTATTCCATCTGCAAGAACAAAGGGTGAATAGCAAAAAGAAGCCTATGTAGTGACCAAAAGAGCTGTGATCTAGAGTATATTCTTGGCTGTAGGATGAAAGCATGTTTTGTTTTCCTAAGCTGTGTTGTTCAACTAGAAAGCTAAGGTGCCATGTCTCAAGTATTTGTGGATGAGGTTTGAAGTTAACGTCTTTTGGTTATTAAACTGTACAAGGATTCTAAAGCAAGAAAAAATTCGGAATTTTCCACACAACATCTCAAGAAGCAGCTTTATACTTATTGCAATGAAATGTCTTGTAGCAGACTACACTTCAGATCCAGTTGTCTAATCTACTTAATAAGCACTTTTGTGCAAGAATACTCATAATCTTAATAGTCGTTATTTCTAGCATTCAACATAACACTCAGTCTACCTACATATTTTTCTTCAGCAGTCTTTCAGGTTTATAAATCCACCTCTTTAACCTAGATCTACCCCCATTTTCCTCCCCTTCTGCCAGCTAACCATCTCATTGTTCCATTCTGCAGTGAGACTCCTACGTGGCTGTCTGGCCTTGCAAACACTCGTAAGAGCAGCCAGGTCTGTTATCCAGTTGTCTACGTACGTGGTCACTGCACCGTGAAGAACTTGAAATAAAGTCTCAGTGCCCCACAGACTATTTCATATTCCAGTCAGACCACAAAGCATCTGCTTGAAAGTACACAGAAAAACTGTTCCAGCAGAGTGGAATGAAGATGTGCCGTTTGTTAGCAGTTCCAGTATCGCACCGTGCCCGGCTCACATCAACACGGCTTTTTCTTCCACCCACTTGCAATCCAGCCTGTAAATGCAACCCACAGCCTGGAGAAGAGAAGGCTCCAGGGAGCCTTCTGGCAGTCTTCTAGCACCTAAAAGGGGCTTGCAAGAGAGTTGGAGAGGGACCTTTGACAAGAGCCTGTAGTGACAGGACAAGGGGGAGTGGCTTCAAACTTAAAGAGGGCAGGTTTAGATTCTAAGGAAGAAATTTTTTCACTGTGAGGGTGGTGAGGCACTGGAATGGGAAGCACAGAGAAGCTCTGGATGCTCCATCCCTGGAAGTGCTCAAGGCCAGCCTTTGAGCAATCTGGTCTAGTGGAAAGCATCCCTGCCCATGTCACAGGGATTGGAATTAGGTGAACTTTAAACATCCCTGTCTATCTGAATCATTCTATGAGCCTATGGCTCTTAACTCAGTACTTTTTACTTCCAATTTGAGAAGAAAAGTGTGTTGACCATCAGACAAATGAAGCCCTAAGCAACTGGAGTCAAAATCCAGATGTATTAACTGACCTCCATATGAAGAAAAGAATCCTGCAGTTCCAAATGTCTCACTGCAATTAGCAAAAAATACCTTAAGGAACGTTCTTTCTGCAGGTTTTATGGCAAAACAGGAATTACGTTTTTAGACAACTGAGTAGACACTAGTGCATTCAAATAGTCATTGGAAGCTGGAAAATTCTTTCTTAGATGAGAATGACCAAGATGGTGACTGCCAAAGGAAGAGATGACTACACTACTATGGGCCAGACAGAGCACTAAACAGTTTCCAGCAATTTCAGAATCATTCTTGCCATGCTCAGAAAAATAGATGTCATTTGATAGAGAATAAAGCACAAGGTAAACAGCAAGGACACAATACTACTGGAGGTAACTTAGGATAGATGTCATACAGTGATTCCCTGGTCAAGCAACAAAAACATTGACCGAAGGTTGGTGATCCAGTTAGATTGATACCTGTGGAAGACTAATAACATTATATCCAACCAAAATATTTTACAGAGTATAAAACTTCCTGTGGTAGCTAGAAAGAGAGAGGGGGGAAGGGTGCAGAGAGACAGAGGAAGCATTTGCTAGGACTGAAAAGTTCAAAGTTTTCTAGCTATTCAGTTATTTGAAAAGAGCATGTCACACATTGGCATTTTTTTAACTGTTCAGAACAGCCCAATGAATTCCTGTTGTCTCTCTATAGGTATCTTCTTGGGCAAAACAAAAGGATATTACTAAGCTAATGGGACTTGAAGAACCCATCAGCAAAAGTTTGTTTGGAACTGATTTACAGAATGAATGGGCAAATCAAAACCATGCAATTAGCAGCATGTGTCAGCCTTCTATATGATCCATAGAACTAAAAGCATTTAAGATGTGCCAGCTTTCAGGCTTCTTGCTCCTTAAGGCACGCATGACATGAAAACAAGAGACTACCAAGCACCCATCATTACTGAAAATGGGGTATTTTAGTGATACTGGCATGACTAAAATGTAACTGCTGATCAGTGCCAATTAGCTAGAATAATCCTGTTAGCATTAGCTCAACTGTTCATTTATAAATCTCTGCAACACTAATTGTATTTGAAGTTCTTTTAACACTAACTCTTTTGTGTGGTCTGAAAGCCTTCAAAACACCCATAAATTGAACAGCTGATATAACAAACAATCCTTCTTTAACCCTTTGCAGTCTCAGTGCTATAAAAGCAGTTCTGCATATTAACTAGATCATATATTGAACAAGTTTTTATTTGGTCATTTTATTTTTTTATATATGGAACATTTTATTATATATTTACAATAAGCACTATTCTCTTGCCATAGCAAGAGTGATATCTTATCAAATACTGGGTATTACTGATCTCCCACTCAGAAAAGTGAACAGAAAACCCCCCCCATTGCTATTGTTCTTATCAAGCTCATAACTTAGATCACAACATCCAACCATCTATTCATCCTTAAAAATAAATGATATTAGATTTTTACTTATTGCTATTTAATTTGTACCAGAAGAGCATTTTGGCAGGAAATATTTTGCTGAACTGAATATAGTTGACAATGTTGTTTCAAATTACTGGGCTCTGGATGAAGTTTTTGATCAAATCAAAATGGACAATACAGAAAACACAAAGAAAATTTCATTAAATAAATTTATTTGTTAAAATAATTTAACTCCAAATACAACTGCTGAGTTTGCATTGAGTTCTATGTACAATTCTTGTTTTATTTGAAACACCAAGGTTTAAACAACTGACATTGTTACAAAACAAACTGTTGCCCCATTTTAAGTTGCCAGTTGTATTAGAGCTCAACAATTAACTGTGAAATACATTAATTCACCCCTAGGAAACTCCAAATCAACAGCGTTAAGTCTGACTTCAGAACCCACTTCAGTCTTTCTTCAAACCCTGATCAAGAATTAACAGATGCACAACAATGCAGATAAAAGCCTCCTGCAGTTGTCAAACATTTGCTTTTGTTGCGGAGTTTCACAATTAAAGCCTAACCAGTGCTTTGATGGCACACTGGTTAAAAAAAAAAAAAAAAAATTAAAAACAAACATGCACAAAACCCCCCAACCAAATGGCTGACATCTTTAGATAACATTCTATACAGGAAAGCAAATACCAGTAGATTTCCCACAGAAAAGTAATGGCAACTGTAGCACTGGGGTTAGGGAGAGGCTAGAATCAGAATAGAAAATGTCACCAAATTTTTTTTTTTGATGCTCTGAAGGGGTGGGCAGGGGGATGGGCACAACAGAAAAAACCCAGAAAAAATCCAATGCAAGTTATATTTAATACTCTTGATCTGATTCTGGTTTGTTTGCTTTGAATCATTTTTGTGTGTATTTTTAAGGGAAAGAGGAAACAGTTGCTCTCACTATCATAGCTTAAAAGAATAAAAGTTGCAACTTTTTTTAAGAAAAACAACAAAACTGGATAAATGCTGTCTTTGTAGAAAAGTACAAAGCTCTACAAGAACAGCTAAAGGAAAAGTGGGTCTTTGGAACAAATCATAATATTTTAAGGCATGTTATAAGAAACTTTCAAATACTATAATTGGTAATCCTATCAGGGTACAAATGAAACAGTGACCGAAGACCAGTGATTCCTGCAGGGTGGCCATGCAGCCGCCGTGTGGCTCACCTACCTCCCCTTCTGCTACCCCTGTAACTTGGAAAATCTGTCGAGTGCAACTGTCATTGATTCAAGCTCCACTATCTTCACATTAGTGGAAATACAAATAGTGCATAACTACTTCCTCAGAACTATACAATGAAAAACAACACTTACACTTTGCCCCCCCAGCCAAGTTGCATGGTAGCTTACATATGGCCTATGCTTTTGAAAATGTAAGAGTGTAATGAAGAAACAAAACTGGAAGATATTTTCTTTAATATTTCTGTTACAAATTTACTGTGCAATTTTTCCTATATTCAAAGCCCATCTACTTTATATCATGAACTTCATATTAGGCTGTTCATACTCTACTTCATGCCATTTTCTTGGTTGATGTACAATCTGTCAGATAAGACTTTTAACATCTCTGTAAATAACCTCGCATAATGTGCACTTTCAACTCAGTTTGAAATTTGGCTTTGGTTTGTTTTTTGTGGTTTTTCTTTTCCAAATGCTTACACAGTGGATCTCATACTGACAAGCTGTTTTATGGATGGATTGTGCTGCTTGATTAACCGTTTCCCAATCTAGATATTTGAAACCCTGAAATATCATTAATCCAACATCTCACATCTTGTTTAAGCATGGCAGCTGACACAATGGGCAGGCAGGGGGTGGTAAGAGAACATTCATACCATCTAGTTTAGGCATGTGAGTTGTGTGACTTGGAGGACTAAATTAAAAGCCTAAGTTTGCTATATAGTCAATGGAAAGAGGTAGGTGCCTCTAGGAGGGCGATTCAGAGCACCCAAAATGGGCATTCAGATGTCAGAAATAAACGGTGTGCCTATCTCCCTAAGAGAAAAAAGTACAGTAACAAAAGCTCTGCAAAGTAGATGGGAAATGGGCTACATTTACGTTCTAGTAAGGCTTAATGTTCTGTGACATCTAATGCCCTTTGTCACACTAGTTGTGGAAAGGTCTTGAAAGATTAAGGGCAGAGTTGGCCAGTTCTCTTCTGTGAATATGATTTTCTTTAGTTATCATCCAGTGAACTATAATTCAAATGTTAAGGATATTTATGTATGGAAATCTGCAAAGTGTTTTCTGCTCCAATGTCCTTTGTGGCAGATGAGAGCGCTTTTAGGAAGTTCTGCAGATGGAGGCAAAACTCTCGAACCTAACTCCAATTACAGCATTTCTAAGGGCCATATACACACACACATACACACTCAACACACACACACAGCCCAGCACCCCTATTTTCACTCATTTAAACACAAGGAACTACACTGTTACTGCACAAGATTTAAAAACTAATAAACGCATGGTGTTATTTAGACCACAGGCTCAGTGACTGTATTTTTATGGCCAATTTTACCTATAACAGATCCAGCTCAAGACAATCTCTCCAGCATTTAAAATCTAAACATTGCGATTGAAAACTTTTCTATACTTTGATTGTAAGACTTTGAAATAGGTATTTCTGTGCCATTAGTCATGCAAATGATAAATACTTCACTGCTATGAAACTAGCAAGTCAGAGCTCGAGCATCCTTTCCAAATAAAATATTTGCTCCCACCATTAAACACTCCAATAATTGGGGCAACCTTTGAATAGTGTGTCAGGCAATCAAAGAGCCATTTCCACACTCACCTAAGGAATTACAACCATAACTATTTCACCTCTGAACCAAATGATTTCACATGGTTATTCAATTTAAGTTTTCAACATTAAAGCTATCAAATAGCAAACTGGATTTTCAAAGGTTAGTTTGGGATCACACCAGAGAATGTAGCCCTTAAAGGCAAGAAAAACTGTCGTCTTTAACAAACTTAAAAATGCAGGATGTTCATACTGTCCCACGAGGTTTCTGCAGAAGGGAACATATGGATGAAACATGGCTTAATTTTCCTTACAAGATGGTACTAGTTAATCTATTAAAGTGTTCCTTGTTAGTAAGGCTCAGCATTTTTTTTTTCATCACAGTTGCTTCCTCCTGGTTCAGTAAAGTGAAAATAAAGATGCTTCCTGCTTTGTAAACAGAGGGTTTGTTTGGCTTTTTGTAGACCAAAACCTGAAGCGATCCTCCATTTTTGAGCAGCAAAATGAAAGATTTAAAACATTCCAACGCCAGCCTGTTTCTTCACCCGTCACTTGTTTCCAGATCTTGCCTCATTTCACACACTGATACAATGTTTTCTATTTCAAGATGTGGGATAAAGTGTAGAAATAATAGCACTGATTTTGAAAAGAATCCAAACTATATGAGTCTCTGGTAGCCTTTTCCTCCAACACTGTCAGAAGTTCTGGTGAAATCAACATAACTGACTGAACAAACTCAGCCACGTGTGATAGCGTCCATTCTGAAGCGTGGTAATCAGACACCAAAAGACTTGGTTCTCCTTTCTCCTTTTCATGCTTATGCTTGTCGTGAAAGGTCTTCAGAGAAATCTTCTCCACTGCTTTCGTCTCCCGTTTCCAAAAGGATTCTGTCCTCTTTGGAAACAGTTGCTGTTGTTGCTGTCTGACATGACAACACATGTACGTTCGACTGGAACGACCCTGTAGATCAACTGACTGTGCCATAAAATTGCAGGTGCTCAAAGGGAAAAAATGGGTGAGATGTGGTCATTTAACCCAATTATATTCAGAGTCAGTGATTGACTTTCAATGCTCAGCTCTGAGTTAATGTTGCTACTTCACTACAGATGTATTTCAAGTGACCCACAAACCAGGAAGTGAAGTAGACAGTTTTACCACCTTACAAAATTTCTGCAAATTAAGTCCAGGTTAGGTCATTTTTAATGCTATTGTATATTACATGCAGAACAGCATGGATCATCTTTGTCTGGCTGTGCTGCATAGTTCATTTGTCTAACGATTTCCGCAAAGAGCTCATCCACCATTGTTTTACTTTTAGCAGAGGTCTCCATAAAGGGGCAGCCCCATTCTTCAGCTAAGGCTCTGCCTTCACTCAATGATACTTCTCTCTCACTTTCCAGGTCCACTTTATTACCAACCAGAATTACTGGCACCTTCTCATACCTACAGTTTAAAAACATAAACAACAACAATGATTATATTTTTTAAATGGCAACATTCTTAAAGTAAAAAAAAAAAAAAATCTATTTGCAAACTGTACAGACCCAACAGGAAAGAGACATTTAAATGATCTTAAAATTTTACATTTGAAAAACTGTGTATTTCACATTCTAGCAATTTGTTGCACATCTTGTTCCCCTCAGAACTTTCAGTTCTACAAAAATCTTCCTCCTCTGAATTTTCCCTCCCCCCCTCCAGGAAATATGCCAGGAATATTTTCACACTACAAAAATGAGGAATATAATACTATTTTCCCTGTTTGCAATCTCCGTATGTAAGAACAGGATGGACACCAAACCCTCCCTTCAACATTACACCCTCCTTCTCCCTGAACACGTATTTTGTATCTCCTGCTTGGGATAACAATAATGCAACACTCTCCCTTTCAAAGTACATTTACCTTTGGTCAATATACACAGAACTCTCTGAATAGTAATAAATGACCCCAAAACCAAAGGGGCAGTAAATTAATTCCAAGCTTCAGGAAATGTAGTCCACTTCTAGAACTGCATACACACATAAGTATACTGTTACATAAAAACATGTATTAGTTAATACAGAATGTATATCTCTCCCTTGCAGCATTCACATCATTATGCCAGCCAGACAAGTCAAATACACAAATAAAAAATCACAGTTAAGTTCCAGGCAATACTATCACAGTTCTGCTTCATAATCAACTTGGACAGCCCAACAGATCACATAGCTATGAAGGAATTCATTACTTTGCACCTCCTTGGGAAGGGATCCTTGCCAAATTTTTCTTTACAAAATTGAAATGCCTGCCGGTTTTTTTTTTCCATCCTCACATTCATAAACCTTTCTTCAGACATGAAACTAAGTGTTCCATCAGGTTTTAAATTTACATATATGCCACAGAAAAGAAAGGAGAGAAGAAAACACTGGGCCTATTTCCAAAATACTCTTACACAGGTTTTCTCAAGAAAGCAACTAGGACTGAGAGAAAAACCAATTATGACTTTTTAGCACTCAAACCAGACCTAAGAGAAGCAAGATGGTACCTTCTTAACTTAAACCTGATTTTCTCCTTCATATTATCTTAGTAGTATTGTTTGAGTCAAATCACTGGAGTAAGACTGAACTGTGGACAGACAAAAGATGCAGCTGACACTCGCAGCAGCTGAAGATGACACCCTCCTTAAGCCACCTATTACACCTTCTTCATCCCTGCCACCCATCCACCCTGCCTGCCAGGCAAGGCAGCAGAGCAGAGCTGGTGCATCTGCCTCATCTGGTTGAGGGAAACAGCCTGTTTCCCTGTCTGTCACCACTCTGCACTGGAACAGGTACCCTGTGTGTTCCTGCTGCCTCTGCTGCAGGGACAGCCTGCTCCCCCAGAGTCTGAAAGGATAAAAAGCCAATAATGTCTCAAACCACATCAGCAACTCTCACATCACCAGACTAGTATCAAAAATTTGTCCAACTATGTCAATAAGATGTATCTGAAATTCTAAATTTTGTTATGCCTCTTTGCTTACTAAGGAATGTCATTTAATCCATAGTCCAGGACTGCCATCAATAATTCCCCTCAGAATTAGAGAATTCCCCTCACTTCTACCATTTATCTTGCCTTCATTTACCATCTGAAGAGACACAATCCATTTCTTACTCCGTGGATAAGTGTTTAGCATGATGATATCTTTGGAACTCTTGCAAGAGCTAAACTGCCATTAATAAAGTACCAAAATACACACAAGCAACTTGAAATCTGTCCTCCTGCGTTTAAACACAAGATAGCATAGTCTTTAATTACATAAGATGGATGGCAATCAACAGATAAAAAGAAATATTGAATTGCTGTCTTATCTTTATTGTTCAGGATGCATGTGTCCTATTGCATTTGTTATACAGCATTAAAAAATCCTTCAGTGGAAATGGAATCAGGTTTCACTGCATTTCTTGATTTCTGAGGGCCCCGAACTTCCTCTCACTCTCCACTGTCTCGCCCTCTGGTAAAACAGAAATTCAAAGCAGGTGCTTGAGAAGTGCCCAGTGAAGAAACAGATGAGCCAGAATTAAAACACAAGATCACCTCTCTGAGTTTTGTGAGATCACTCCAATTTGTTGAGAAACAGTCAGTTCCACTGAAAAATTCAAGTGCTTAAAAGGTTCAGGAACCCTAGAAAGGCTGGGCAACTAAATACCTGAGAGTCTATACACTATGAGTACTCAGCACCTGGGAAATGGAGCAGTGAAAACCCTGATGTTTCATACTGAAGAACAGAAAGAACTGATGAGCTGACAGAAAAGATGTGAAAAGCCTAATTTAATTTATTTGCACAGGACCATCTAGGAACTATTATGTGGAACAGATAGAACCAATTTTCTGTATTGCTTTTCCTGTTGCATTTACCCAATTCACTGCCTACCTTCACCACCCAAAATGAGATCCCACAGTCAATAGCCTTATTCACCTTATAATTCAGATTCACCCAATAACCAATAACTTTACAACACCGAAATATGTAAGAAAGTGTTTCGGCAAAGATCTCATTCTGTCTTCTTATCAAAAATAAAGCTGCTCCTGCAGAATACATCCCTGTACTACCTAGATTTTGAGTAGTTAACTTTACAGAGAAAATACATTTTATATACATAAATATTCTGTGTGACATATATTAGATTTTTATATGTACTTATGCCGGTGTATAATGAATACACACAATTTATCTTTCTACATAGAAAAGTCAGTGTTTACTACCTAAATTACAGCAAATAATGGAAAAACAGTCCATGGATACTGAGCAGAAGACTGGCTCTGGTATGAGCTGGTGTTATGAGCTGCAGCTCAGTATCAGTCCTGCTGAGTAGAGGGAGTCAGACCAGACTTCTGTGTATCATATTCCCCAAGTACCAAGAGGATGATGAACTCTGTATCTTCATTCAGAGTCCTAAGGGTCTTTGCATTTTCCAGTTTTTGAGTTCAGGTAACACTTTGTGGAAAATCTAGCTCTTGACTAAGTCAAACTCCGCAAGCTCTGAAGTTCAAGCTAGCTCTGCACCCTTTACCTCTCAACACTGCCAGAATTTCCTGCCTCACTTAGTATCCTGGGCAATTTTTTTTCTGATGAGTATGGCGGAGATCCCTGCCTCAATACTCTCCTTACTGCAGCTGCTGATCTCACTGGAGGCAACTTCTGCCTGCCTCTGGAGACTCCACTTGATACTCAGAGCTTTGACCAGCCAGATGCTGGACACACACCACTGAGGTGCTGTGCAGCAGCACAGGCCCACCAAGGGAAGGGCAGTTTCTCAGATGTGGGGGACTTATATGACTCTAATGAAATTTGAAGGGAAGAAGAAAATCTCTTCCTTACAGGCTTTTAATTTTCACCCTGTTGAATTTCAGTGGCTCAATAGAAAAATATATTCTTTATAAAGGAAAAAACAAATAAACAAAAAAGAGAAAAAACAAATAAACAAAACCCTTGCAATGTCCAAGCAGCAATGCAGAACCCTTCCATACCACCACAAAAATCAAACACAAGAATTCACAAATCCTTCCTCTAGTAGAATCTAACTTACTCACAAATACTTTTAGAAGAGCAAAAGAGGCTAAAACCTCACCACCTATACTGAAGTCCTGAATCCAGGCTGCTGCTCCCATCACGGGATCTGTGAGAGACCAGTTCAGCCCACAGTTAGAGCTGGGCAGAAGTTTTTGCCTTTTGCTGCAACCCATCTGCCCCTGCCTGTCGCTTTAGCAATGGAAAAGTGGCACAAGTTCTGCTCATTTCTGGAGCAGGAAAATCCAATTTCCTCAGTATGGCTGAAAAGCTTTGAGCAGCACTGATCATTCCTAATGAAGAGCATGAGAGCCACCTGAAAATAAGAACTGCTGCTACTTTTGTCAGTATCAAAGCAGCACACTATGTATTCTAGGGCAAATACAGCAGAGCCTCTAAGAAACACTTAAATGTAGCAGGGGAAGGCTTGACTTTTTAAGACCTCTTCAGGAACAAATTTTTGCAAGACCAATTACATGTGTTTGCAGAACACGAATAAAGAACAAGGCACTTCATCCTGTTTAAATGATCTCACTATCTTTAGCTCCAATACGACAGATACTGAGCAGAAGTGACTCTTGGAGAGATAAAAGGACTGCAGTCATTTATAGCCCAATGAAAGACACTGCTGCAGAGTCAAATGGCACCATATCTAGGGTTTCCACTACTGGCAAGGTACAGTCATTGCCCCATAAAAGACAATCAGAATGTATTTCCCAGTTCTAGATAAACTGAGTGCTAAAACCCACCCTGTTACCCATCCTTAATGAACACCTGGGACCAATAGCCCACAGTAAATCTCTCAGTTTTCCTGGGGATGGACACCACAGCCACATGAAATCAATAAACACACCAACTTCGAATGTTTTATGTGGCCCAGTTGTACACCACTGACCACACAGCCTTATATGTCACACAGCAATAAATATTTCTATATTTTATCTTACCTTACATGGCACACACATCATCCACATTTCTGTTTAGATTACTATGTACACTTTGAATAACAGCTTAAAACATTTAGAAAGCTCTAAGGTGAATGGTATGAGAATGATCTTCAGAGACTTTTTCCTCACAGCTTTTCCACCTCCAATCATACCCAGAAAAACATGAGCAGTACCTGAGTTCTTTTACAATGTACTTCTCAGTTTTCTGGTTAGAACTGTCATCAGATAAAGATAAAAACAAAGACAATGTGCAGTGAAAATATAATAAAAATGAAGATTGAAACAGCAAGAATTTAAAAAAAACAAACCCAAACATACACCAAGGCTGGTCTGATCCCACCATAAACTGGTCTGATTCCCTTAAACAGTGGTAGAGATTGCCCACTACTCCTACACTCATGAGTTGTACTAGTCAGTAGAGAAAAAAGTACAAACATGTTCCTGTCTTCTAATTTCACATTCTGGAAGTGGTGTCTCTTTTCTATGATTTTTTTCCCTGAGCTTCACATCAGACCCAAGTATTTTCAACCAAATCATTCTGTGTAATAAAAACAAACCAAGATAATACCATGTATTCTTACAAAGACTATTTTTTATAACAAGCTTAAGTCTTGTTGAAATTTTTGGAAAGGTGCATGATTAGAGGTTTATATGATAAAATCCGGGACCTCTGAAATACAAAAGGTATCTATATGGGATAACTAGTACTAATAATCAAAAGGATTCTCCAGTACTAAATCACCTTTATTAACTTCTACACACAGGACATCTTTCTTTCTTTTTTTTTAAACCACATTTCTGGTACTTTCGATAGTATTTCAAAAAGGAAAATAATTTAAGGGATAAAGATATTAGTGTTGAAAATTATGCAAACAATATCAAAAAGTCAGTAAAAAAATTATTCTTCATTTTAGACTTACAAAAAATTGGTTGTATGAATCCTGCCAAAATACATAGCAAAAGAATTATGGGTAATATGAAATAAAGTACCAGAAATAACAGTTAAATCTATTAGGTTATTTACAAATTCACACTAAACATAACTAAATATCTTTTTGTAATGTAACTTGCAAACTTTGATTGCCTGCAGTAAAATCTGTCATAACTTGAACAAGCAGTTTCCTCATCTAGAGGAAGAACATATTCCAAGTGGAACTATGAAGAATTTTTCTAATCCCTTTCATGTAATTACTTGGATACTTAATGCAGAATCCTTGATAGTTAAAACTCACATCAGCTATGGAGGATAAAAAGAGGCACAGAGTGTTCCCCAGCCTGGTTCTGAGCCTCTCAAACACCAGAATGAGAGGAAGCAGTAAGAATTTTCAAGGAGAAAACCACCTTGACCCTTTGTTGAAACTACTAATTCTTGAACCAAAGCAGCAGGAAATTATATATACATACACACACACACACTTCTGAAGCTATTTCTACCTTAAGACACTCAGAGGAGACATCTCACTTTTCCCAAACCTTTATTCTTTGTATTTTGTTAGCTTTAAAAACTGCAGCCATTAGGGGGTCATTGTGCACAATTGTGTTTCCGTGGTCTTCTGCAAACGGACACCAATGAAGATGTGTCAATACCTGTAAACATGCATAAATGTGTCAGAGAGACACCTGAATCTAAACAAAGGTAGGTTTCTGCAAAGTCTGAGCACTTTTCCCTCTAATGGAAATTATTACAGCTTCTCAAGCAAAACCATACAGAACAGCTGTAAAACTCCCACGATTCTCGTGCAAACAAGTAATTCCGGTTTACTAATTAATTGCATTTAATATTCAGTTTTCTAAGCTATATTCTGTAATGATTTAATTTCTTAAGCAATAACTCCCAACTAAAAAAATAGTCTTTAAATAATTTTTATAAATGAGTAGATGTTAAAGAGTTTATTGGAAGTCCCACTGCAATTAAGCGGCTGAGTCATGAATCAGTTTGCTATAAAGAACAGTGTATGGCCTAATTGCAGGACTGGGATCTAACATTTTATTCTAGGCTTTGACATGAACTCCTCACATAGCCTTTGGGAAAACAAACTCTTCAGATGGATAGACTCAGGTATATAAAGCCATGATAATTGTACTTACTCATAGGACAACAAATTAAGTAATAATTGCAAAACAACTTGGGAGGATAATATTAGAATAATAACACCACACCATATCACTTTTGAGGAGGCTTCAGAAACTTTGTTCTTGTACATGAAACTTTCTGGAAATAATCCCCTCAGCTTAAGTAAAATGCTTTAAAGCCAATTCAGTTTTGTGGGTGTTAGAGCTGGCTTCACTTGTCAGTTTGGCTCACCATTGGTGCTGTACTTGTAAGAAATTAGAGGAAATAGTTCCAAGCAAAAGCCTAAGAAACAACCAACCACAGTATACAGAAGCACTGTAAATATCTGCTTCCCAACCAAAGCACTTCCCAACCAAAGCACTTGCACACATTATTCCTAGGCAGCTTACAGCTGAGACCTTCCAAGGCACAAGAACCATGGATTGTACAACCCAACACACATACTCAAAGGCCATGCAGTGAACCTACGTTCCCTTGCTGCAACAGATGTAACAGGATGATGCACATCATCTCTGTATGAAGGACACCAAAGACCTTTACAGGTCATTCCCACTCACTTCAGAGAAAAAAAATCTCATCTACAGAGGATTTTCTGCGACTAAGATTTCATAGGAGAACTAGAATAACAATAAACTCCTTCCATGTTTTCAGCCTGCTTCTGCAAGTCACTACAGATAGAGCCTACTTTTGGATCTTCCTCCAGCTTTTTAAGATAAAATGTCAAGAGCATCTGAAAATTCAAAGGTCTTAAGGGTTCGCTAGTCACTAAACTAAGTCCTAAAAAAAAAAAATCCCTGATCATCAAGATGTTAAGGAGACATTTTCTCATTAAGCTTGCAGAGCTCCATGAATGTTTAAACTACGTCCCATGACACTGTCTGTTCCCCTCAAAGTAAGGCTCTGGCACAGGTGAAGGAAAACAGTTTTCTGAGTGCTGAGGATGACAAGGAGCCAATGACACAAGTAGCTTCAGCTCTCATCTACTGCCATTTCAGATGCTCAAAAGCCTTCACAAACAAGAGGTTATTTTTCACCTTAAAAAGGACACTTCTCCTTAGTATCTACTATTAGAATTCACAGCTAACACTGAAGTCTATTATTAAGACTGAAAAGACTCTAAGGGGTATATAAAATCTACCTTCTTAGCAGCAGGTTTGCTGGAAGCATATCCAAACAAGATTTTAATCCTTGAGTTCCCTCTCTATGCCAATCAAAATCCTCATCTTACACAACTGAGCATCAACATCATCTTGTTGAAATCCTGAAATGCTTGGCACATTTAGCAACTCAGAAAAACTGGAATTTTCAAATGGCAGTTTTCTGTTTATTAGTTTAGCGTAAGAAGCAATAACTACAAGTAAATACAAGGCAAATGTTTCACCTGACTTTTTCCATTGTTTGATTTCTAAAAGCAACAAGAAAATCAATGTCCTACAAATCTGAGATTCTCACAGCTGCACAAATTTAATCTAGCTCCTGTCTCTCTACTCGGTTCATACTGAAAGAAGTCTACTTGTCAAGAAAACTATTGACAGATTATGAGGCATGCTATAGTTGCTTAAATACAAAAAGTTCTTGCTCAAAAAATTTCCAGACATTAAAGCTGAGCACCTATTTTTTTTTAATTACTGCTACTAGCTGTAGGAATAGCTCAACATCCTGAAAATTAGGCCTCACATTTCAATATTTAAGCTTTGCATCCATAATTGAAAATTATTCTTAATAACCACATTAGTTTTCTTACCTTGAATATTTCTAAGCCATATCCATGTTAATATACTAATGTTTATTCCAGTACAATGAACATGACTGGATATGTCAAGGCTTTCAGTACCTACCAAATGTGCAACATATAGAAGATTCTAAAATTAAAGACACTATAATCTATCTTTTGTTTGTATTCCAAAGTCTCAAGAAAAGACATTTCTTTTAAATGACCACCTTTTTCAGACATAACCACTTACAATTAAATTTTATCCTCTGATGTCTTAGAGGAAAACATTAAGCATCAAGCAAGAGGAATGCTGACGTGTTTTAAGAGATGTGGGTTCAGTTTCACACCCTGTTACAGACCACCTGTGCAATTTCTAGCAAGTCCCTTGAACTCTGTCCCTCTGCTCTCCATCTGAAGAAAAGAGTTGTCAGCTTTAACCTCTGTTCCTATGGCACATAAACACTTCTGAGGTCTTCCATCCTTAGTGATGGAGGCAATCTTGAAGGATGCAGCAGCAGTTTTGTTTGCTCTTCAACTGAAAAAGCACCCTGCATCCCAGCAGTAAGCCATGTAACACCACAAAACTTTGGGATTTCTTTACAAGTATTTAGAACATTAGGGCAGATTCCGTGCCAACCTCAAACCTGTCAGCAGAAAGAATAAAGCTGGTGGATTAGGTGTGCCCTGAAGCAAGAACACCAGCTTTGGGGTCAAAGTCAAGGTTGTTACCTCACTTCAACACCACTGGCTTGAGCAGAAACTGCAAAGGCTCACAATACTTTAAAACATATGCTGACATTAAGGGATTTCTCCTCTTCCTTGCTCCTCTGTGCAAAACTTCACAAGGTCATAAAACCTGCCTGTTCTGGTGATGTGGGACTGAATAGGTCCCTTTACAAAGGCAATGAAAATTGCAGGTATCTATTAAAAGCAATGTGAGCCTCTTGCACATCATACGAATTTGTGGATTCAAATTGTTTAATTTATTCAAATTGTTTAAAGTTACTACATTTCTGTGTTCAAACAACAGTGACCCTAAAATGTACTACTATTTATCTATCAATACATGCTTTGTCACAAGAAATTTCTCTCAGAAGTATATCTTGATGTGCAACTATTTAGATAAACTGCTGTAATATTTTAAAATATACTGTAAACTTCCTGAACAAGCAAGCACTGACAAAGGTGAGGGAGGAGAAAGAAAGTGACCAAAGAGATTTGTACCAATTCAGATATACCAAAGTTTATGCCTGCAGCTTGGCCAAAAAAAAAAAGGTCTTTTTAATAAAATACTGTTGATAATTCTTTTGGAAAAGCTGAAACAGCATCCAGACTTTGTATAGAGCACGGTCTGTAAAGTAATTTATGAATACAATGGTAGGTCTAGTTCCTTTCAGAGCCTATCAATGCTGCTATCTAAAGCTTTAGTTTTTCCTTCTGCCTACAACTTTTCCCCTCACCATTCTCCAGTCCATAAATAGGATTAAGCATGTGCCAGTTTCTTCCATAACTATAGCAGTGACAGTGTGTCTTTCCCACCAACAATTCTGACAGAACTTAATCATTATTTAGACTTCTAATTTGTTCCAGATGTTGATCTGGGCAGGAAGGGACCTTGGGAAATCTCCAGTCCAACCCCCTGCTCATAGCAAGGTCAGCCAGGAAATCTCAACCAGCTTCCTCAGGGCCATGCACAGTTCAGTCTTGAAAAGTTCCAAGGACAGGCCTTCCACGATCTCTTTGGGAATTTGTCCTAATGTTTAATTTAGTTTAACTGCGCTGTAGAATTCAAAACTTACTGGCAGGTAATGGAGGAAGATGAGACAAGCGGACAACTGAGTTGCATAATGCTTGTTTACATAGAAAATGGGCTGAGAAACAAATTACAAAGTTATATAAATATTTATAGCTATTCATTTATGTAGAAGAAGTGATAATCATACTTACAGGCCTCAAGATAGACATATATCTTAGAATTTTGAAAGCAAAATGAACTAACCAGATTTTGCAGAATTAAGTAAAGCTCAACCATAAGTTCATGACAACTTCAAACTCTTTGTCCTTGTTTATTTAAACTATAAAAAGTGAAACTTTTTAGTGGATACATTAAGTAAAATAGCAAAAAACAGTGAAATGCATACACATTTTAAAAGGGCCAGAAGACTATAGTTCTCTAAAGTATTAGTTGACTCTTCAAAGCCAACACAGTCTTCTATTACTTTAACCAATTTATAATCACTGATAAAAATTCCACTGCAAAACTTGTTTAAACTATTCTAATAGGATTTTCTCTAGCTCATTAAAATTACACTTTTACAGTCTTCAAGAATAGGCCTAACAATTAATTCAAAACCTTCTTAGTAGCATCACCCACTTCCAAAGGATTAGAGTTCAGGAACGATTGTGTTGTCCTGTCCAGTCAGAACCACAGGGAAAGAAACAGTTTCTTCCATTTTGAGGTAAGAACCTTTTACTCCAAAAAGTCTGTGCTCCTGACTTTTGGCACTACCCAGATCTGGCCCCTGAAATGCGAGCCTTGGTCACAAAATTCACCTCTGATAATTTGACTGCCACGATCTAGCCTGCAGAATCAAGCATTACATACTGATACAAACTGCAGCTCCACAGAGGCTTTTATTTATTTGCTTTTTAGAGAATTTGACTGTTTGCAATGAACCTAGCTGCAGGTCACTAAAACTTAAGTAAAACAAAAATAACAGGGCTAATTGGCAAACAACCTGGCCTGAACTTCTGCTCTTTCATCAGTCCCTATGTAGAAGCTAAGGCAGATAGATAACAGAGTTTTTATGATACTGCATAGCCTGAAAAGCATTTGTGTGTGTAGTTCATAGCAGAGACTTTCGTTGCCCTAGAAACTAAAGAATACAGCTTAATGTCCTTCAAGCTAATAAAAACATCCTACAATGCACATAAAAATACTTCACAAAAATGTTCTGTTGAGACAGTTCTTCCTCACAATGGCACAATTAGAGCACAACTCTGGATATTTTTAAGAAGATGGACTCTTACAGAAACTAAGCAAGTGACCACACTGATACAGTGAACCAATTCAGGTCAAAACAGTATAAATGCTATAATTTTCTCTTTTATTGCAGAAATAGTATTCTGATTTCATGTCCTTTCGACCATAGTCAAACCTTCCTCTACCAACAAAGTAAAATCCAAGGCCTTGACTAGTATCATGAGCAGATGCTCTGAAAGCCTCTTCACTCCTGCCAAGTTTCTACCAGAACATTTTATTTTCAGCTTGGTAAGCAAAACCATTCTGCCATGACTTCAGAAAGCTGGTGGCGCTTATCTTACAGAAAAATTTATCTAATTACCATATGCCTGCTATAAATAATTGGAATGTTACAATAAACAGAAGACCAAGAAGGTTTTATTCTCCACAAGTTTAAGAAGTCAGCTCCATCTTCAACACCTCAACTTTCTATCTCCAGAAATTTTATTCAAAAAGTGTATATCACCTTGTTAAATGAAACTGTTTCCATATCTAAAGATGAACAGACCAAAATAAGAGCTTCAGAGTTGTCGGTATTCTATTGTTTGTTACTTGTTTATTCTTATTAAAATAAATTTTGGTTCATTTTCAAATACAAAATACTTCCTCCCAATATTCTAACTCTAAGTGGAATAAAGAGAAATATAGGGAATAATTATAACCTCCCTTCTATCTTGAGCATAAACTTCAGAAATCATTTTGTTAGGAGATCTTTTCATTCTTCCTACAATAGGACAGGTACCAATTAAAGAAAAACAACAGACTACTTTATTCTGAATCAGTGCTGTGAATGTAATCCATTTGAATATCCAGAAATTTCTTAGTAAGAGCTTGTTTATAAAAGGGTCTCTAGTAAAACAATGGAATCTAAACATTTTACTTTCCTCACATACACAGATGTATGTATGAATAGCTCAAATCTAATATTTGATTAACTATCAAAATGAAGCCATCTAGAATAAGGAACTCAGATATACTCATCATCTCAGGTGTCAAGCTATTTATATTTTAACTACTGTATAAATGTTAATTTCCTTGGGTCTAGTCTAGGTTATAAAAAGCTCCTCTTTCCAAGAAGAGTTTTACTAACCTGTCTGACAGCCGTTTTATTGTCCACGAAGACACTCAGTGGCTGCCAGTCAGCCCTGCAGACTGTTTTACCTTGTACCTGTTAACCCCACCAGCAAGGCTGGCCCCTGGCACTGCCCCACCGCCACCAGCCCTCCATCCCTGGGGATGTGGGCACCTGGGCCGTGCCAAAGCCGTGTCAGCAGTGGCGGGTCAGAGCCCGGGGCTCTGGCTGTCAGCATCCCTTGGGCACTGGAGCGGCTCCGCGCTGGCGTCCTGCCGGTGGCTGTGCGCTGGCCCATGGCCGCTGTCACCCAGCCAGACGGGGAGGATGGGCCTGGATGGCTGATAGAAAAAGCGACCCTTACACGAGTGTGTGAGAGAGGGAAACAGAACGAAATCAGTGCCTACATCTCTTACTGACATACGTTTGTTTTTTTTCAGAGGGAGAGAACACAAACAAGCCAGGCCAACCTAAGAAGCTCCCTTAAAATGCTGCGAATTCCCGCATGGATACCAATTTTCATATTGCTCAAGTGAGGTATGAGACAAACAATGTGGCTTTACATTGGTTTAAACAAATTTGTTGAGAAGTAATTTGGTGAAAGAATTTTCACATGTAGACAAAGCCTATTTTAAATTATTTTAAACAGACGATGACTACAGAACCTGATAGAATTCATATATTATTTTTCCTTTTATGCTGAATCCTGACCCCAGACGGCTAAAAGACTGAAAACTTCTGGAGTACATATATGCATATATTTGTGTGTATGTTTTACATACATTTTAACTGTCTCTCTTTCTGAGCAAACTTAATTAAAAAAAAAAAAACATGTACTGCATTTTATTCTAAGAAACAAAATATTACCCCAATATTTACATGTCTATTTGTCACATTTTAGGTACAGAAAGGATGGTAATTTTTATACTTAATCCTCAAAAGTAACAGTAAGAAAATATTTGAAAAATATTGAAATATTTGAGAAAGGTTTTCTTTTAAGAAAAAGATTATGTTTAAAGGTACTGTACACACACCCCAGTGTCCATTATACCACCTTCATTGAATCACTAATTGGTAACTAGAATTTCCTGAAAATAGTTCATTAATTATTTTTTCCACATTAAGTTGTCCTATTCAGAAAGGCCATTCCAATTAATCTGAAGGTGTGTGCAAAGCTGTGAAGCCCAGACTGTTCCCAGTCCTTTTAATCTAACCACATTTCTTGCTGACAGACAAAGTCTTTCAAAGCAAGTGTTTTGATCATCTCTTGGAGAAGAATGTAAACTTCAATTACCAGTCTAATTATCCCAGCTAGGAAGGCAATACAATTGCTTAATTTTAGAGTAATGATGGACTTTCAAGGTGTGCCTTCTCAGCTTTCATCCAAGGCTGAGCTTACCATTGTCCCTCTCTGGCAGATGAAGCTACCACGATGGCAGTCACTATTTCTAACTAAAAACCATCTGGAGGAGAATTCAACATTCACGAAGTTATGTGATTTCACACCTTTAGGTTATTTGTTTTCTTTCTTGAACAGACTCCTCTCATTTTAAAAAGGATGTTTTCTCTTTTTTGTGTGTGTATTTTTTACCAAATATAGTTCATGAGAAAAAAAATAGAAAAGGCAATATCCTGCAATAAATTGCAGAAATTATATTGAATGACCAAGTTTTTGACAAGCCATGGAAAGAAAAATATTTTCTTTTTAAAGAAAAAAAATCATACTTCTTTCCTCGGTAAAGCCTACAATGCAGCAATTCTTTCCAGAGGTGAAAACTTTGTAAACACAAGGTTGTTCCTTTTTCTGCAATGTGTCCCTGTCAAGCCTAGGGACACATTAGTAAGCCCTCCAACTCATAGCACCTTCCTTCCCTTTTCCTTATGTTCCAGAGCAATTTGGACATTTTAAGTTCAAGTACTTTGATGGTAGCTTTCTGTATATTTTGTTTTCCTTTTCACTACAGAGTTACATTGTAAACTTTGGTAGGTAAAACCTGAATTGCATGGATTTGTTCAAAGAGTTACTACAGTACCTAAGATGAAGCAGTCTGGGTAAACCATCTTTCCACCATTAAGCTACCATGATGTTTATCTTCAGCTTCTTGTGATATAAATTTTAGAGATATGGGCCCTTTGAACATGCCTGCTACAGTTTAGTCTTGTGATGGAGGGAGGGTTCATGTCGCCTGCAAGAGCCTGTCACTTCCTTCCCTTGAGAAAGGGCCCTGCTTCCAGTTAAATGTTCTCAAGTCCTGTCTACAAACCACCACTGCAGCCCAGGAGTTGAGCTCTTGGCAATTACACGTGTAACCAATGGTGTAAATCAAAAAGATGAAAGAACAGTAGCTCCAATCCATCAGGAGGCTGTCCAAGGACTGCATTTGCTCATTATGGCTCCTGAAAACCACCTTCACACAGATGAGGAGCAAGTCTTCTAATTACATGGTCAGTGCAGAATCTGGGGCAAAAGGCCTGGTGGGAGCAGGACCATTCCCACAACATAAAATCTGGAACTAAGAGTGGTAATAGGAACAGCATTCCTTGACAACAGTTGTTAACAGCCTCATCTGATGGGTAGCAAATATCTGATTTTGGTTGCTAAGAAATCTGGTTACAAGAGAGCATTAGAAATAAGTTACAAGAAGTTTGACTACAAACCGCTTGATAGTAAAACAGACTCAGAAATTTTCAACAACTACATAATAAGGCAGTGATACTTTGTTAAGTAACAGAGGTTACAAAATCCCAGATGGAACAAATACATCCTCTATGGTGAGCCAGACTAAAGGTGAGACTATTAGATATCCGTTCATGCAGTCCAGGCAAAATTATCAGCTGATCCATTATGTTATCTTTAAAAGCAGCAGAGGACTCTGCAACCCCACTCCCATCAAAACATAGCCACACACAGCAGGCAGCCTGCCTTATCCCTAGTTTTAATGAATTTTGGGAATATTTGGATTGAGTGAAATTCTAGAATGCGTCATCATGCCTAAATTTTCTAGAACATCAAGGACCAAGGAACACGAGGCTATTGATTCTCTCACATGGCCAATTTATACCAACTACTGGAGAAACAGATGGCATGAAAAGAGACTGCTGAGCATCTGCAGCTTCTAATGTTGAAGCTGCAGACAACCAAACTAATAGACAGACAGAAGAGATACCTAATGAAGGCAAACTAATCAAGTTTCTTCCTGTTTGATACTTAATATTAAAACTCTATGGCCTCTTGAGAGGCTATCCTGATATATCTTCTTCTCCAGTTTCTTTCTAGGAAAGAGTCTATCATCCTTCAGACAACTATTTGTCTAAGGATAGACATCTAAGCAGATTCTACTCCAAATAAAATTTTATAATCAGCAATATAATATAAGCTGTGCATAGAACTCCTTCTAGAGAAGGAAGGCATCTGAAGTGCAAGACTTGTTAAGCCTATGCTGTGGATGATTTGGTCATCAAGTCTGTGGCCTACTCCATATTCTATACTAAAAAAGTCATACAAAGGCATTCAGAAAATCTCTGCTCAAAACATGCAGAATGAAACTGATGTGAAAAAGGAGGTAGAGATATTTACTCATTCTAATGGCCAATATTTCTGGGTCTGAAAGCAAAACTGAGGTAGATAAATATACTGGCACTCCAAAAGCATTTAGAGGCCCATGAACAAGACTGCTCCACAAAATATATCCCTCCCCACTAAATTTCTTGAAAAACTGCACCCACCCAAAGTTTTTGTCAAAACCAGGTATCTGTCTGAAGGCCTAGAGCTGTGCAAGCCCAGCTGAGCCACATACTGGAACCAAAACAGGGTCACACACCTAAGGTCTCTGCAGAATTATGTAAGCAGCCAAGTCCCTCAGGAGGCCTAATTCACTAAACCTTGCTTATTGAGTCTACTAACACAACAACACTAAGATATTCAACAAATCCACAGCAGATACCACTTCCACAGAAAGTCCTGGGAATAAAAGCAAGTGATATCAATGCTGTTTCTCACATTTAACATAGTACAGCAATTACAACCTTGACCAGTGAGGTGACAGTCCTGCACCACACACCTCCTTTAGTCACAGGAGTTTCACATCTGCTTTTCCCAGAAGACTGTTTTAACCACTAAACTGCAAGAAAGGTTTAGAAAATATTCTTCAATCTTTTGCTGAAGATGTACCACTATGAAGGTAAATACAAACACAAGAAGGCAAATTCACAAATCCCAAGGGAACAACAGAAAAAGATCAGATGTACAAGATAAAGAAAGGTACCAGGACTGGCACTCACTGATTTCTCAGGCCTGCATAATCTCTTTAGATTAGGAAATCACTGCAAAAATGCAAAATTGATATCCCACATAGTTAAGGATCACCAGAAGACTCCCCTAGTCTAGGTGACCATAATATTTCAGGAAAGGTCAGCTGTCACTTCATGATGACATACTGACTTCCATTTCTCTCCCATTCTTTTTAAGTGTCTTCACATGTGGCCAAGCCTGTTTCTCAAGAGAAAAGATTCTCCATACATGACTCGGTAGTTTGAGTGGTCTGCTGCAACACTATTATACACCTTGGAACAAAGCAGATTCCTAAGGAAATGACCCAAAATAGCTTAGTGATTTTTCCTGTAAGGCCCAGATATAATTTATTTCTAAATGAAATACATAAAAAGAGAAGGTTGGCATTGGGGAAAATATATTAAAAAGGCATCTGTTCCAGAGCACTGCATGTTCAGAAGATCGATGCCAGGAGTGCCTGCTTGCATCCTGCACATTTGGTACAATAACAAAACCAACCTCTCCTACCTCCAAACCCTCCATGCATCCTGAGGAGCTCATCTGGTAAAGAATCCAAGCAGATCAAACAGATTTAAGTGGTACCACACTGACAACCCCCATTCCCCTCCCTCCAAACCTACACCACACCCAAACGGAAGCAAGCAATGGGAGAATTCACTCCACACTATCACTTGGACTTTGCCAGTGAACCGCAGCAGCCTTAACCCAGCAAAATGTGACTCATTCTTCTCTCTTCCAGGCATTGTAGGGAGTGACCTGCATGTCAGCTACCAAGAATCTAACTGCATCTGAGACTAACAGGGCAGATGCCTTCTTTAAGCACTGAGATGGAGAGCCTGGATTTAACTGCAGACTGAAAAACGCTCAGAGCAGTTGGATATTTTGCTTTGTGGGGTTAGAGGGATATGAAAGGCATCTGATAAAATCCTCCAGAAGAAATAGTTCAACATGATCATCTTCTGCCCTCCAAATTATTAAAAAATCTCAACCTGAATTCCTGAAGGTAAAAAATCCCACAACTAAACCACAAAACACCACTGTGTGACAGGTCTTCAGCAGAATTATTTCAGCAGAAGAGGGGAAAATTCTGAACCTGGAGATAGTAGACGACTACTAGGAAAACCTATTAACACATCAAATTTTTTTGGCAGTAGAAAGTAATCCCCAGACTGAAAACATACCTTCCTCAAAACAAGTATTTACAAGTAGCAGTATACAAATTAGAACTAATGTCACAGTTCAAAAAAATACACTTGTTCAGCACTCTGCATTATTAAATACAGAGGTGGGTGAAAAAAACCCATCCGATTTTTTTCCACTCATTTATAAACTCTGGTATAAACCCCCAACATTTTGTATTAATTGTTTATTTCTAACAAACCCAAGGACTTTCTAAAAGTGTATAAATTAAATTAAAAACATAGTAAGAACATTTCAAAAGAAAAGGAATTCTTGAGAAGAGAATTTATGCATTTCTGTATCAGTCTTATAAAGTTCACAGCTTTTTGAAAAGACAGAAGCATTTCAATTATTTTATAAGATGTTTCAAGTAAGATTTTGTACAGCAGTTTAAAAGATGTTAGAGCAGTGCTGGAAACTTCAACCAGATCTAATCAGATCAAGTAGGCTGATCAGCCCTGGCTTACACTCTTTACTGTAAAATATATTAGGAGTAAGAGGGCAAACAATTCAAACATTCTCCTATGAAAACTTGTTCATAATTCAGCAGACATGCATATAGGCTAGCGGTGACCTATTTGGCTATTTCTTGAAAGCATCCTTTCTTGCAATTAATCAGAAATCCAGGATCAAAGCTCTTCTTCACAACATTTAGAGCACTTAAGTTCAGTGCCTTATCCAATTCATTTCCAGTTCAAATTAAATTGCAGTTGAATTGAAACTCGCATGGCAATCTCAAACACTATTAATCTTTTAGTTAAGGTGGCTACCTGTTAACCAGAACAATAATGGAAGTTCCCAAACCATTCTATAAAGTAAGAACTGTATTTTATTTTACCACAGACCACTATCCTACACTATTAAATCCTAATATTTTTAAAATGCTTTAATGTCTTCCTCATTACCATGATTTTTGCAGAAAATAATAGTCTTAAAATTGTTAAAGCTCTATCTACAAGACACAAGTGATATTTCAAAACAAACTGATCAACTCTAAAAACATTCCTTTTTTTGTTGTCCTTTGCCTGATCTTTCACCCAGTCTAGGGCTAACCAAGACAAAAATTTTAAAATTGTCACCATTGCATTTTTGAAGAGTACAGCACCCGACTAACTGAACGAGTCCCATGACATTAATGTTGAGAAAGGATAACATGCTCACAACACACCTTTAATTCTCTTGTCTAGACTAGGATTTAAGACAACACAGCTGCCAAAATGCATCCAACCCATTGACAAAGAAAAGTGTTCAAGTTTTACTCATCATTGTAAACTGCACCTAGACTATAGTTTTTGCCTTAGTGCAGCAAAAACTGAATACTAGTCCTGTATTGGAAACCTCTGGAAAAAAAACCCAGAACAGAACAAAACAAACCCAAACCCCCCAAAAAAGAGCAGAAGCCATAAGAGAACCCATAGAAGCAGATAGCTACAGTTCCTGCTACCTTAAAATCTTTATACATGTATCTTTATACAAGCCACTACGTGCCAGGATAATTTAGCACTGCAGTCCTGATTCCTTCCCTATTCTCTCTCAAAACGTTATCATCACATACCACCTACACAATTTACAAGGAGGAAGAAAAAATTGTGTGAGCAACACTTGTAATGCTCCAGAAATTAAATAACCAGTAACCGCAGGTTTTTTCTTAGGTACAAGAAATAAAAATCTCACATTCAATTATTAAGAAGAAAACTAGAAAAGAAATTTAATGGAAGGATTAGATGATTTTTTTGGGGGAGATCCACCCACTCAGACATTTTTCATTTAAAAACTTCCAACAGCCAAAGAATGTCTATTTTTGAAGTTTTGGTCTAAAAAGTATGCCTGATAACATAGGAGCTTTAACTAAACATAATGTTACTCAGAATGCTTCATGTTTGACCAAAGAATGAAACTTATTTCTATCCACACACTATCCAACTGAAGAATTATTTTGAAAGAAAATATTAAACTTACTGCCAACTGTGTTCGCTATAAAAAACACCATTTAAAAAATTACTGTCCTCTCAGCAAAACATAAATTCAAAGGCAAAACTAGAAATTCTAATGAGCAATGATTTTTTAAAATAAAATTTTCCAAATATTAAAAAATCTTTGTCGAAACAGCCTAATGAAGAGCAAGATAGAGAACATTCAACCCCAAGCATTAATGTTATATTACTGAACTAAGTTATGAAAGCAATTAAAGTCATGGTTATATTTGGTCTTTAACACATTAAATGACATTTTTACAACACAGACACAATCAAGCAATATTGCACAACCAAAAACAAATTTAAGAAGTCTTGCCACATACTGTTCAACTATTCAATAATTGTAGCTATCCAAAAATTATCCACACATCTCTACAACAACATAAGCTACAGCAGCAATTAAGACCCAAACCCAGAAGATGATGCTAATGAATACAGGTATCATTCAAAAAAACAACAAAAAAAAAGCACTATACTCTAAACTAGCACAATCTAAACTAAACACGCATAAAAAGGAGCTTGCCTACCTGGCTTTTTCAATAAAAGTCCAAAGAACACCTAAAAAGCAGGAGGGGATAAAAAATATTTATATTCAGCGTTCGTATATGAAAACTATCATGTCACTTTACCTTACAGGGAAAAACAAATAAAACTTGGGAAGGAATATCTATAAAATTATCTGGACTAAGCCGTGGGTGTGGTAGGGAGCAGGGAAACAGCCAAAAAAACCCCAACACATTAGAACACTCTGGTTATAAGCATTGTCTCCAATTTTCATGTTTTCTACTGAAAGAAATTCAAAGTAATATGAATATTTCAGATTATCAAGAATGTGAGAGTGGGAAAGTGTGAGGGGGAAGAGTCAAAAGAACTCTGCAAATATGTCATTAAACTCAAAAGCTACTACAGGAAAACAGTAAAGGTTATATGTTCTGAAGATGCACGAGCACATTAAAATATATGAGTTTAAGACTAAGCCAAACAACTTTAAAATAGTCTTCTATAGCTTAAAATTGCACATTGTCAGAGACATTTTTTTAGAGGATTGTATCTGACTTGTAGTAACCTATAATTTTATCTGACAGAATTAGTTCATTAATTTCAAATTAAAACAAAGGTAGATTCACACAGACATAAAATTAATCTAAGCTCTATACAATGCTTCTTTTGGTCTCCAAAGTTACTTTAAAAACACAAGAGCACATATCTGAGTTACACTCTTTCTATTACAGACACTTTATAGAGGACAGTCTACTACATATCAATTCCCCAATAAAACACAAGAAATGGCCAGACAGCTGAAGGTTCTCATATTATATAGAGTCAATTAGGTACGACTGACTACTTCTGTCTACCACTCCCTTATATCTCTACAGATGCTTAAAGTATTTACATTTTATTCTTATAAATAGATGAGGTCCCCACTTGATAAGCAGCTATCCACAGGTGTCCCTTAACTAAGGAAAAAAAAAGGAAAAGGGAGACCAGTAGAGTTATTCTATTGTACTTAAATATGTACAAATGTTTGCTGAGATTTAGAAATCTGTTTATCTGTTCTTCCAACAAAGTCCTAAATTTCATCTCATGGGTGCACAAGAGTGGCTGTCAGCTTGGCCAAGCGGAGAATGGGGGCGATGCTTTTTACCTATTCTACCTTTTTTTACATAAAGGTGAGTAGTCAAAACAATGCATTACATTAAGATGATTGTAAGAAAAAAAATAACTCTTCCTAAAAAGACCTAAGGATTTCAGTGTGTGTTTATTTCTGCCATCTCTATACACAGCTATCACCTATGAAAATCCCTAGATATTTGTCAAGCTTTGCATACAGTACACTTCAGAAGAAGCAGCATTTTCCATATTTCACTCCTACTGAACACTTCAGTGTTTCTTCCTGAAAGGTTGAAGCCATGTTTGTGGTTGAAGGTGTTATACCAGTGTTCATGAAGAATTCTCTAATTACTTCTCAAAAGTAGAAAAAATACTTTCTGAAAATAAGGATGCAACATACATAGAATTTCAGAAAACTGAAAAATGCAACCTTGTTCCAACAAGTCTTATGTTCTTCGAATAAAAATCAATACTTTGATTTCACGGTACTTGGAAAGCAGTATTTTCAACTAGAGTTCTGAGCAATTTCAAATATAGTTTTCCAGACTTAATCACCATTAAGTCATTAAATACATCAACTGACTGAAGATGCTGATTTCACAATTAATAAATTTCAATAATTACATCTCTGGTATGTTTTAATACTACACAGGGAGGCAGATTTTCATCCTGATCATAAACCACAGCTACAAAGAACATTGCCAACTCAAAGACATATTTCTGTGATATTTCATATATACCTATATAATTTAATCTACATTTTCAGCCAATATAAATAAAATTATTTTCTGGTCTTTTTCTTCTAGAGAAAAAGCATTAGACTAATGAAAACAAGGGGTTTTTTACTACTTAGAGTAAAATAGCACTTTTGAGAAATACTTTAAGTAGGCTCTGTTAGTCTCTAAAATATGAATGCAACAGTCCTGTACTTAAAGCACAGGTCAGACATCTAGAGAAATTACTACAAGTGAAGAACTCTAAATTAACTTTGAGTTTGCTTTTTTTTTCTAGGCTCTAGTTTTCTGCTTGAATAGAAATAATAATACTTTCCTATTTCATGGGGTTCAACTGAAAAAAACACTATAAAATGCTTATAGAACAGATTGAGAAATTACACTATTGAAGGCAAAGCAAGCACCTAGAATTGATACCCAGTGAGTTTTAAACATACCTTCATAATAGAAAAACACTGGCAGTCATATTAAAAATTAAAATTCAGTATTTGGCAAATACCAGCAGATTCTCTTTAGAGAGCTTTCTAATCACTCAACACACAAACACAAAAATGTTAGAAGATACCTAACTCCTTTTTTGACAAAAATAAAATTTACACTGCCTGATCTTCATACTCACTAATTACTTCTAAACTTCGACATCTAACTGGGGTGTACCACTTCCAATCTGTTCTTTTGACAGCTTCTGTTCTTCCTTCACTGCAGACCTTTGTTGGCATGGGCCCACTCATCCAATTTAGCCCTGCTCTCACAAATAGATTTCTCCAGAAAACAGCTCATTCTGAAACTATGGCGAGTTCTGTCTGCAGCACAAACGAGTCAATTCTTTGCTGCCAAGCCTGTGAATCCAAAGAAGGCCCCAGAGCTGCAGCACCTACCAGTGCACAGGTAACATCCTCTGTGTATCACCTCACCAGGAGGCAGTAAAGCAGCAGCTGATTCTCTTTATCCTTCCTGAATACAGAAAGCAAGTACTCTTCAAAGCTACCTTATGTCCACTCCATCTTCCTAGCAGTACAAACCTTCAGCATACGCAAGAATCAAGAAACGAGGCTTAATGGACCTATTTGGCACAAGTAGGGTCCAGAAAGCAGTACTAGGTGCCCAAACTGGGATTGGATCAAGGCATTTCAGATGAAGCATCTGGAGGAAGAAGAATGGCAGCTGTGATTTTGCACCACCATGATCCTGCATCCAACGCTGGCAGCACTCTGTGCCGCAGGAAACTCCGGCCCAGAGTACAGCGAGCACTTCTGAAATCTCTTCCTCCTCCTCATCCTCTGCCTAGGCAGAGCTGCTGGGGGTGCACCTATCCACCCAGAGCTGGCAGGGCTCCCTTCTGAAGGTAAAGCACCTGGACTCCCTCTTAGAAAGATCTAAACAAAAACAAAATTACTTTTTTCTTTGACAAGAGGAATATTGTTCACATTTAAAACATTTCCCAGGAAAGAATTTTAATGACCTGTTTAAAAGCCATGGAGATATCCTCCACTATACCATGACCAAAGGGATGCAAGGCCTACAGACACTACAACACAAGGAAGCTCAGCCTCATACTTTTGCCATTAGGGGACTTCTCTGCAAGCTGGCAGAGCTGGATTTCAGACTAAGCCTATTTATGCCCTAATATTAAATAGGCATTTAAAGAGAACAGAAAACTAGAGTGGCAAGAGTGATCTCAATCTCTCCTAACCACTAAGCTTCAGAGCTAAGTGGAGGTCCACTTGTTTCCTCTCTTTCATTCATGAACATGTCATTCATTGCTCTAAGGTCACTCAGCTCCATCAGGTGCTGCGAAGGACTGCCCTAGCTTAGCTGGCCTGGTATGTGGTGGTTACACCAGGGAAGCAGAAGACTCAAGTGTTCATCTCTTAACCCAAAGAGGGAACTTCAACTGGCTTTTCTACTTCTTGGGAGAGTAATTAAAATTACTCTCTAATTATGGTATAACACCGGGATCCTTTCATCCAAAAATAAAACAAAATTGCAAGGACAATATGTAAAATGCACAGATACCTACCAGTTAGAGACTTGGCCAATTGGTTTTCAACTAAAAAGTACAACTAAAAGGTACAACTAAAGTTCAGAGATTTTCAGCACATGGTTTTGTATCAATATAAGCATATAGGTGTCATCCAAAACCCCCAAGAAAATAGTACTATGATTACTTGTTTCTCAACATGGATTAAATGCCTTTCTGCAACCGTAAATTATAATTTAGAAGTCCTTGTACAGATGCATATTGTATCTGTAAATATGCCTTTTTCAGGTTCTTACCAGGCTCAACTGGTAAGAAAGATGCAAGCCTAAGTCTACAGCACATTAGGTCTTACACTGCCTGCAAACCTAAGTTCCAAAACATAACACCCCCACCACAACCCACATATGTAAATCAGGCAAGTTAACAAGTAAAAATCTGGTACCCTTGCTGAAGCTACATCCTTTTAATGCATCATAGTCCTTTCAACTACAACTCAATTAAAATTATCTGGGCTTGCTAAAATTTTCAGGATTTCAGCTGCATTTAGATTACTTTGCATAAATGAAATTTAGGATTACAATGTTGCTCATATGTCTCACAAAATATCTAACCAAAAGCCAAAAGCTGAAGTCTTGCAGTAAAAGAGCTGGCAGATGAAAAACGAGAGCAGCATTTAGACCCACTATCAGCAGTGCTGAGTCAATCTAACTATGGAAATACAAGTTGCTTTCTATTCTGCTTCACCTATCTACTGCTGGTCAGCTGGGGTCTGAATGCAGATGCTCCAGCACAAGGTACAAAGCAAGCTGCAAAAGCCACAGATATAAATCCAGAAACTAAATGAATTTACAGTGACGATTAAATACGAGAAAACCAAAAGTATCTATAAATGAATAAAGTCTACCTGAACTACCTAAAGAAAAAATGTTTTTCTGTAAGGTATGTGTGAATGATAAGAATGGAAGAATACTGAAAACGCATTTCTCATAATAAACTCAAAACAATTCCACTACATTGGTCTTTAGAAATCTCCACTGAAAAAGTCAGGACACACATTAAGAAACACCCACTATGAAAAAGTTGCAAGTCTTTAAAAATAGCAGCGCTTTGCCTCCTCCCTCCCCTTTCCCCTACTCACCCTCCTCCCCAATTTCAAAATACATCTTCCCCAGGCCTTGGTCTGGAATGGCAGTTTCTGTGAACAGACCATACCCGACCATATGATTAGCCATTATTATCATCACCTTTTATGCTCTACCCTACAGTAAGATGCAAATCCAACAGATGTGGTCCAACTAAGTTATTTACAAGGGCTTCCCTTTCGGATGTCCAAGCCAAAGCTACAACCAGTTCTGCGATACAATTACAGCCTCTCTGCACGGGCAGTAACAGACCTGTGTCTGCGATGATCTGGCCAGCGGCATTTTCTCATCTCCGCTCTGGTTCAAACGGTTGCTATGATTTCAAATGGAGCACCTACCCTGATTTTAGCGCGACTGGCTGCACTTCAGCCGCCGACATCTGACTGATTGATGCACATCTAAACAACGCAGCGATTATAAAAACAAACTGGCAGCAGGCACCGGTGTTTCACCACCGTGGGCTCGCTCCTAGCAGAGCGGCTGGCAACGAGACCGTGGGAAATTTAAGAGAAACACCAGCACACATGAGGCCTAACACTCACAGCCAGCACTTCCATCGAGAAAGAGCCTGGCGTCCTGCACTTTTAAGAGTGGGAAGTTCATGGAAATACCTATGCAGGTATCTGAACAGGCAGATCTCTCGCCTGCCGTACGAAAGCATCCAGGTGCTTCCCCTGCACATCGGCCACAGCACGTCCACCAACAAAGTGCACCCGAGGGCTGGCTGATACACCACTGGGGAACTGCTTTTCCGCCCCCCACAGAGGTTCCAAGCCTCTGGCCAGATTCTCCACCGTATTCCATGCGGGAGCACCCCAAACTCCCCGCACACGCGACTGGGGGAGGGCGAGCGGCGGAAACCACCGGAGCCCCCGGCCCCTGCCCGCGCTCCGCCACCCTCGGCCGGCGCCCGCCCACGGGGAGCCCGGGGCTGCGGGCGCGGCTCCGGAGGGGGCGGCGGGACGGGAGGAATGCCCTGCCGCCCGGGGGAGGGTGGAGGGAGGCGGGCGAGGGAAGGGAGCCGCGGGGCAGGCACCTGAGCGGGCGTGGGCAGCCCCCGGGCCGGAGATCCGGGCACCGGGGCGGGGGAGGAGGGCACGGAG
>VWZP01009370.1:464461-586206 GCA_013396995.1 Dicaeum eximium
CGGCGCGGCCGGGGTGGGGCGGCGGCCCCGCCTCCTCCTTCCCGTGTCGCCACGGCAACAGCCAACGGGGCGGGACGGGGGAAGAAAGAGCGGGGAGGAGGAGGAGGAGGAGGAGGAGGAGGAGGAAGAGGGCGGGCACCGCCCCGTCACGTGGCGCGCCCCCCTTTCCTGCCCCCGAGCGCGGCGGCCGCACGTGATGCCGGTGGGCGGTGGCGGCGGCGCTGCTGCCGTGACCGCTGTCGCCGCTGTCGCCCGTGTCCCTTCCCGCGCCCCTCCCGTGCCGTCGCCTCGGGGACACAGCGCCCCGGCCCCGCTGCCCGGGCCAGCTCCGGGCGGGAAGCGCCAGCGGGCGGTCACGCGCGGGGGCGGGACGAGCCAATGGGAGCGCGGGCCGGGCTCCCGCGGTTCCGCTTCCCGGGCTGCGGGGAGGCGGCTCCGGCGCGGTAAGTTCGGGCCGCTCCAGACCCGGCGGCTTTCCGGCGCTGTGCATCCCGCTGCTGGCTGGGAAAGTCACTGGGGTTCATCAAATCCATGGCAGGGATCCGGCGCGCGTTGGATCCTTTTGGACACACTGCGGTCTGGGCTGTGCCTGCAAGGGGGCGGCCGGAGGTGTTTGTTGGCAGTGGGTGCCTGCCTTCTCCTCCCCTTCTGATAGAGACAGAGGGCCAGAAAAAGTGGTGGTACAGTTTGGGGAAAGTGCTCCATCAAAACAGTGTGGAAAATGAAGATGATTGATGGGATGGAATTCACGATTCCTCCCAGGAACTGGTATCACTCTGGAAAGATGTGCACATTTGTATGCTTGGCTGTCTGCTATGAGGCAGACTCCTTCACACTTTTTTTCTTCCCCCCCTCTTTTTTCTCAAACATAACTCGTTAGAATTATTTGATACGGGGACCAAGACTTTGTTTCCTTTAGAGGGTTAAAGGTCAGGCAGAGCCCTTAGTCTGCGGTTCAGATGCTTTCCGAAAGCTGTCGGAAATGAGCCCAGTCCTGGTGCTGCGTTTATTGTGCTGTTCTTCCCACTGCATTGCCGTGTCGTCATCTGAAGTAGGGCCCAAGGTGTCGGCCTGCTTTCCAGGCAAGTCCGGTTCTGCTTCCTTTTTGGCTTGTTTTCTTGTTTCCAAACCTAACCGTGGCAGATGTATTAAGGGCTTTTTGGAGCACGTTTGTCCCTGTCAAAGTCTTTCGGTTAAATGCTTGCCAAGTGCAGTATTTTAAGCTTTCCAGTGTTTTGCTTGGATATTCTGATTGGCTTTCCTTCTGTGTGATTTGATTATTTTTTTGTTTTTAATTGCAAAGCTTCAAAACAATTTTTTCTTAGGATGGCAATAGCTTTGGTGCATCAAGGAGAAAGAAGATTATTTGCCGGCTTCTTGCAGTTCCCATGTCCAAAGCTGCCAAAGTAAACCGGAAACTGCACATATTTGAGTGATTTAAATATATCAGTACCAAAGAGGTAGACAATTTTTTACAGGACTGTCAGCATTAATTTGTAAATATTGCAGAGCCTGGTCAGAACTGAGTAATAGTTTCAACGCATGACTTAATTTCTAAATGCAGCTTGAGACCTTCGAGTATTAGAAATGAGCCTACAAGAATGTGTAATGTCACGAAATACAAGATACTGCATGTACAGATTAATAACTATTTGTAGTGTGAATCCAGGAGCCCTCCAGCAGAGTAATGGGAAAATACCTGGATTTATTAGTCAGCAATGAAAGGAAGCTGCCAATTTAATGGTTGTGAAAAAACAGTGTGACAGTGGTGTGTACACAGCCAAGCTTCTGGGTGACTGGTGAGACATTACTGTGTCCAGTTCTGATAAATCATGTTCAGGAAAGAGTAGTTTGTACAGAAAAACTTCCAGGAGGGTTACTGGAGATGAAAACAAAGCTTATCTACAGGAGTGCACTGGGAATATTTGTTTGATTAACCTAGGAAAAGCAAATGCAGGAGAGGGTTATGAGTAACCAGTAAGGCAGGGTGGAGTCAAGCGAGTAGGCATTTAACCTGATGAACAACACTGATTGAAGAGCAGAGATCTGAACTGATTATAACCTAGATAGAAAACTAAGCCCTGTCCCAGTGCACTGAGGGTTTTGTCTTCCGTGAAGAACAGTGAAAATTGACTTATCTAACAGGCTTTAAAATGTGTTGTGCATCAGAATAGGAAGATTATATGTAATTATACAGAGCAGATTTAAGTGATCAATGTTGGAGGGAGGAGTTTTGGGCCTCCCTGACTCATCTTGAGACCAGAGCAACCTCCTGATGTTCAGGAAAAAAAAAAAAGCTGTTCTCAGAAAAAAAGCTGTCAACTGCTGGTTCATGATGAGCAGGGTGAGAAGGCAACAGTTCAGAAAGAGGTGAGAGGAATGCTCCCACTAAGGAGATTTACACCAGGTGTTCAGTCTCTTAGATTTGATGGGCAGCAAAACATTATTTTACTTAATAGTGAATGCAGGGACCTAAGATGTACAGAGGGGTGGTGTAAATAGAGTATGGAGGATGTAAAAGGAAATGTAGGATGTCAACTGGAGGAGGTGCTGGATGCCATGAATGGATGACTGCTCCCAAGGGTCTCGCCATGGCTGTTGTGAGGCTGAACATCTTGTCCTTGCCCTGTTTTTCTGAGCTTCATTTTTGATTGTAATTCATCTGAGAAGAACAACAACATTGAAAATTCACGTAATAAGTGCTGGAGGCTCAGCCCTAAAAACAAATACAGTATCACTTATGTGGAGTTATTTATAGTGAGGTGGAGAACATGGGGTCATTTAGGTACTGCCAGTCTTTTTTTATTGCATGTTGCTTATACTTCTCTTATTCTTTACTGAAGAACGAGAGGGAAAAAGAAAATAAGGTAGTGAATTGCAGGGAAAGAGAAACTTCCTGCCATAAAAGATTGAATTGGGCAGGGCTTGCCAGGCAAATATCTCAGCCCACAGCATGCTTTCCCAGCGTGACTTCCTTTGTAGCTTCTCACAGCAGACTCGAGAGTCATCTCGTCCCCCTGTGCTGTACAGCTGGGCTTTTGCCGGCTTCCTAGGACTTAGAAACTTCAGTTTTATTGCTCACTTCTCAAGTCTTTTTATGTCTTGTATCGAGCTGTCTTATTTCAAGCTTCAGTGGCCTGCGGCTTACTGCGCTGTTTTATGGTAGCCTGGAGTTTCGCAATAAATATTGAATTTTTATCTTGCGCGGCAACCAACACACTGGTTTGTAATTTTTTGCTAGCTATTGTAGCCTCTGACTATGCATTAGGGTATGTATTAAAGAGGAAAATGGCCTCTAATATCTATTTCCATTCCAAAGCCAGGGTTTGGCAATTCTTCACTACTAATAGTATCAGTATGATGTAAAGTGTAGCAGTATGAAAGATGGGGGAATCCGTAGTTCCCTCCCTCTGAGAGCTGATGATGGTCTTCTGACCCTGAAGCACAAGAAAATGTGTGAGATAAAGCTGTCTGTGCTACAAACTGTTCTGGTGTACATTTGTTTTCCATGGTCGAGTGTTCTTTTAAGTGCATGTTAGTAGAAGAACATGATTTCCTGTCCTTGCTTACCATCATGTCTTTACATTCAGGCTGTCAGTGCAGTTCCATCATCACATGGATTTCTCCTGCGTGTCATTACAGTATTTAGGAAGTGTTAAGGATTAAGATTTTGCTTAGTCTTTAATATTTCTTGCTAGATGAATTGTCTTGTTAGTACTGTCCATAAAGTTGTTAGCAAATTGAGGATGCATACAGCTGTAGTGAAAGGTGGCTGCCTTGGCTTACCCTATCCTTAGCATTTTCAAGTGATCACACTGGTAATTTCCCTTTCACACCAGCAGTAAAGTTATCCCATTCTTTAACCAAGTGCAAAATTCTAAATGTTTGACACCTTTGTTCGTGCTTTCTAGGTGAGAGCAGGAACTGTCTGAGTGTCCCTGTAAAGGTGGAGGAGGCTGGACCTCCTCTGTCATGTCTGGCAGCAGTTGGGTGGCAGCTCGGGTCGCCCAAGAGCCCATCAGTGACAGCCAGCTCTGTCTCCAGCCTGCTGGAGAGACCAGAGCTTGGGATTTAACTTACCACACTGGAAGTGCATGTTACAGAAGCAAGGTTTCATTAACTTCTCTGCTTGCAGGCCAGTTTGGGTTTGCTGGAGTTTTTTGTTTTGTTCTTAAGCAAATCTAAGCCCTCATTTTGGAAGGTATGGTGAGTGTGTTTTAGTTTTGTAGTGGTGAAGCCTTGTGTGAGCTCTGAGTGAGATGACTTTTGTGTCTGTGTCTAGCATCACTGAAGTCAGGGGTGCTCTGTGCCAAGATGAGATAGCAGCTCTCCACAGACCTCAGTGTAAGACAGAGTCAAAATCTGCAGTGATGAATTACATGTTTGCATTGGCTGGGGCTAACAGTTCCCTACATGCAGGGATTCATTCCCATCCTGGGCTCAGAACTCTAAACTGGTAAATTAGCCTGATCTGTCCAATGCAGCAAGTGTGATGGTCATCAGTATTGCTATGCTTTAGTTCTGCTGCCTGCTTTTGGGAAGGCAATTCACAAAGCTGAGGTAAGCTCTAGGAAGTTCTTGGCAAAACGGAGACTTTAGCACTTGAATTCCCAGCAGCCAAGCATGCTGAGTGGGGAGATTTTAAACCAGATGATCAGAAATGTTCTTTGGGCAACTCTTTTCTGCTCAGTTTTAATTGCTTGTAGCCTTCACTTAAGCGTATTTAGAGTCAGAGAGCCAAAATCTGAAGTGGTTTCTTGTACTTCCTGTGATCCATAGGGGTGAAGGCAGACCTTGGGAGCTGGCTCTGTTAGCTCCCCAACTCTGCCCAACCCCACACTGCCTTTCTCCCTCTGACACCTGTGCTGGGCCATTTCAGCTCACTGAATTTGTAGAAAGTGAGCCCAGATTATGAATACAAATTGTTTTGTAATTCCTAGCTGCCAGGGACTCAGCCATGAAAGAAGAACAGAGTTAACTCTGTTAACTCTCACAGTGTTAACATCCTCAACTTAAAACAGTTTAACCCCCCACCTATTGATTCCCAAGAGACTGTTTTGTGTTGTGAGGGAAAACAAATGAGATTACATTCCAGCAGAACAAGATTCAATTAATGTGTTTTACCTTGCAACTAGAGAGCACAACCAGTGTGAACACAATTACTGTGGCTCCACCAATAGATACCCATTAAATTGCTGTACCTGCCACTTTCAATTGTGTGATCTAGTCCCCAGGGTTTGGGTTCTTCTGGTTTTTTACAGTTTGAAAGAGATGGAGACAACAGGAGTAGATGTACCAAAGTCTTCTCTCAGTCATAATTTAATTTTCTAACCAGAAAGGAGCATTAAGCTGGCTTCAGTCCCATGGGTTTATTTCAAAATTTGATAGGTCTGCAGATCCCCACAGCTTTCTCATTATTGATCTTTCCTAACATTGCAGGTTAACTGTTAAAGGAAGAGGATTACTTGTTGAGGGGTAGGAATGATGATTTTTTAACTATTTTATGCAGTCAGTTGGCCATCCCTGCCATGTATTAAGGTCATTGTGTTTAATTGAAGATGGTGGTTAAATTAAAAAAGAGTTATTGCTCCTGGCCCCTCTTTTTAATAATAATGAACATTTGATCAAACCATTCCCCAAAGTGCCAGGAAATCAAAGTGAAATAGTATGAATTAGCTTGTGACCTGATTTTTACTGTTTTCAGTAGTTTTGCTGGACTTTTGCTGATGTTTTATGACATTTCACAACAAAGTTTTCCTTGCTTCCCATAAAGCAAATGCAAAACCTTGATGGTGCAATTAATTTTAATTAAAACTTCCCCTGCATATTTAAGTTTTGTTAGAAATACTCATCACTAATAAAGTTAAGTTAAATAGCTGTTGTTTGGATGTAGGTTCAAAACAGGGAAAGTCAGTTTCAAGATATAAAAAACACAGCAAACTAAACTAAAACCAAATAATTTATTCTTCTATTTGACTCTTTCATTCTTTCTCCTTATGATGTTTAAAAATAAGTCAATTCAATCACCAGACTTAAAAGAAAGTTAAGACAATGATAGTCTGTTTTTATCAAGATACAGAAGTTTTGCAATATTTGTCACAAGTTAGCCTTTTTTTCCTGAGTCAGACTTAAAATAAGGCCTTCTTTATAACAATCCTTGTATAAGCATCAGGGACATTAGGTTTGTAGGCATCAATAAATATCACAGTTACAATAATATTTTCTTTTTATGTGGTTATTTTTTGCAAAATATTCAGAACTGAACTTGTAAGTTGTCTTAATTGCTCTGAGTTATACTGTAAATTAAAATAAGATTTGCAATATGCTTTTCACAGAAAAAGGGGAAGCATTTAATCTTGATTTAACGTAATCCAATCATAACTTAGATATCTAAGTTCAATTTAGTACATGAACTAAACATAGGAGCTACTAACTGCTGGCCTCCAGAGATAAACATTACAGGCCTGAAAATAATTGCCTCCCAGCACTGACTATTGGGTTTGCCATTTGGTCTTTAGTTATTGTTGCTTCTTTTTGCTGCTTTGTGATAGATTGTTTGGATATTTTCTAACAGAAACCAGGAATCTCATGTTTTTGATGCCAGCAGCTGATGCTTTAAGACAACTCAATATCATAAATTTATGATAAAATTGTTCTGAGGCTAAAGAAAAGATTAATGCAAGGAAAAACTAAAAGGAGCTGAGTTTGTGAGGTGTACAAAGCTCTCCTGCTCTTCTTTAGGTCTTCAGTGCTGTATGTGAATGCAACACTGTGACTGCTGTTTTCCAGCAGCCTTCCAGAGGTGTGTTATAGTGGGAGCCTGTGCAAGCAGGAGATCTGCATATCCTGCTTTAAGAAGCACATTTGCTTGAGGAAAATAATACAAAGAATTAGCTCCAGTCCCTCTTGGCATTTCCTTTTGGGCCTTCAGTGAGAGCTGATAAAATTGCAGGTAGATGCTTGCAAAATAATTTGGGAGCAACCCACAACACACCAAACAAATCCATAATGTTAGATTTTTCCAGAATTATTTTGGGACTTTCATACAGATCTGGTCCCACTGCACAGAGATGAACTTTATCAGGATAGCTTTTCTGGGACAGATTCCAACAATATTTCCTTGTGGGTTTGGGATGAACATACTGGGCATATTAGATGACTGAAGAAAATGCTAGAACCATTCCATGACAATCTTTTCAAGGTGGTTAGTGTGTGGTCATGCCTCCACTGGAAAAGAATCATAATTTAGGTGAAAATTTATGTGCTGGCATGCATTATGCTGATTTTAGAGAAAATGGGGTTTTTTTCAAGTAACATGATGGCTTTCTTAATGCAGAGGGAGATATGAACAGCAAAATTAGTGGTCGCTGTGGCCCTGTAATGTTCTCTTAAACCATACAAATCAGCCACCACCTGTCTAGTTAAGGACTAGCTTTTCATGAAATAAGTCTTATAAGCAAAGTTTTGAAATTAACAGAGTGCTGGAAAAATTGGTGTAGTATTTTAAAAACTGATAATACAATTTTAGCATATCAACATCTAAGTACCTGTGTGTGCACTATGTAGTTAAGAAGACATAAAGGAGATTAAAAAACAAAAGTCTTTGCTGCAGTGTTTTCCATGGACTTGAAAACCTTCAGCCAGTGTCTCAGCTACTATAAACTGGCATAAACTCCAATATCTTGAAGCTGTGTTAGTTATGTGACCCAAGGAGATGTCCTCTGGGATTTGTGGGACCACTGTGTAAGTACCAGAGCCTTCAACCTGCCAGGGTCAAAATAAATAATGCCTTTGGTACAGTCCTGGCTCCATGCTTACATTTTACTCCTTGATTTAAGCAACATTGTGTGAAGCAGAGCAGGGAAAAGGGAGCCTTCAGCAGCTCTGCACCTTTCCCCAGCAAAACCCCCACCAGGCTGTTGCCATTTTCATCTTGCAGATGGAAACTGATGAAGAGAGAAGCTGTCTCCTTACTGCAGTGCTAAAAAATTCACTTTGTTTTTGGTGGACAAAAGAGGCAGTAGCAGAGCTTTCCAGTACTAAGTAAGGGGCAAAGCCTTCTGAGGAACATCTGACATGACAAGAAAACTCTGTTGCTCCAAGCCCCTCACTTGCCTGTGGAGTGACACAGAAGGAGGTGGAGAAATGCTCTTGCAGTGCTGCAGCTCTGCCCTTGTGCCCACACAGATGATTCCTTTGTGTCAGAACAAAACAAATTAAATGGTCCCCACTGCCTCTACCTGTGCAATGTGCCCCTCTGCAGGGGTGGCTGGATGGACCTGGGTAGGCTAAACTTTTATGAGTGTAAATGCCTGAAGAACAGGCTTTAAAAATTGCTTTCTTTTCCCCCTGAAATAGAAAAGGCAGTGATGAAAAACGTTGGGAGCTGGGGATTGGCAAAAGGTGCCAATCCAAGCTTTATCCAGAGGAAGAATGCAGCAGTGTGGGAGGTGCCAGGGATGCTCCTGGCAGGAGTTGCAGAGTGCAGAGCCATGCTTGGCTGCAGCACGTTTGCTGTACGAGCAGGCATAGCTGCAGGCTGCTATCATCATAAACCTCCAGCTATTTTCATGTCACCAAAACAAATGCCAAGTTTGCCTCTAAACAGATACAAAATGCTCTAAAAGAGTCTTGGGCTTTTTTGAATGTGGGAAAGATGCAGTGAGCCAAGCCTGTGTCCTGTGCCTGTGTGGGTAAAAGGTGTGTGGAGACACCAGGGGAAGCTGAGGAGCAGTTGCTGGGAGGCTGGGTTGAAGCTGGGAGAACAGCTGCATGTGACCCTGTGTCACTAGCATTAAGTTAATGGCTGCAGGGTCGAGGGCCTAAGGCACACAAATCCAGCCAGGTCTCCCTTCCGGAGGAGACGGAGCTTTGGCAGCCCCTTGATGGAGCAGGGACCATCAATGGCCAAGGGATGCTCAAGGACAGAAACAGGCAGGTGTGTTGCAGGCAAGCTTTGTCTCACCTCAGCTGCCTCTGAGCTCTGTAGGTGCCCTGTGGAGCTAATCAGCCTCCCAAACCCCCGGACTTCTTAATTTTACTGACTTAAAAATAGCCTCAGGCTTCTTAAGGGGCTGCAGCTGAGGAGACTCCCTTGTAACCCAGCTGGCTGAATGAGCCCTGTATAACTCACGTGCTCCCTCAGGTCCCCCACAGGGATGTTTTCCAAGTGTGGTAGAAAAAGACTTTTTTACATTTCTGTCTTTGCATGTGCTCCAATTCCTCCGTGTTTTGACAGAAGGAAACGTGGCACAAGGGGATGGCTACAGGGGATGCCAGTGCTGGCAATACAGCGGTTTGGCAGAAGATCTCCCAGCAAGGAGAAGCCAACAGGACTTACTGCAGAGGCCACAGACTTTCCTTCTTCATACTTTACTAACTTCTCAGAGAGGTCCTGCTACTTCTGATGCTGTAGGTTGGGGGACTTTGGGTTTTATTTATTTACAGCGATACCATTTTTCATGTGCAGGAACAGGGTAGCTGTTTGGATTCTGACAGAGGATGTGTTGAAGGAATGAAGACACATTCCCCAGGCTGTGCCTCTGAATCGTTTCTTGGGCCTTCTCTTTGCTTTCAGCTCTACCAGAAGGCTGTAGGATGCTCCTGTGGTAAATTTAATAATGTGCTGGACAAAGAACCAGGCACCTGAGAGTACCTTCTGTGGCTTGTTGACAGCCAGTCTAATTGGCTAGACTGGCCAGTTAATTACCCCTATAGTGATTGCCACAGACAGATACATACTTAGGGATCCTGAAAGAAAAACATTGTTTAAAAAGGTGAGATACTTCAATTTCCATGAGACCGGGTACTTTTCACTGCTGAGCAGCTGCCCACAGCTCCTGCAGAGCATGGGCAGTGTCCATAAATCCACACAGTAACTTCTCCTAATACCCTGCTCAAGTAACCCAGCCTGAGTCTATTCATTTCAGCTGTGCATCCAGCTCCAGTAATGAGTGTTTAATCCCAGTGAAGCCCAGCTGCTCCAGGACTTGCTTCTGAGGGACCCCACCACAAACTCTGGATGTTTCAATGGGTATCAGCCCCTGTGAATGGGAGCTTCTGATACCATGATGCTGCAGCATGCATTTCTAGATAAAACTCACCTTGGGATATGTTGACATTGCTGAGCAAACTAAATCCAAGTCCTACAAATGCCACATCTTATCAGGGTCATTTTCTTTATTTTATTGCAAATTGGCTTGAGTCTATTGACTCCTAGAGCATGAAACCACATCCAGCTCAATCTTAGAAGCTGAACACTAAAGGAGATGGAGCTGTTTCTCTCTGGAACATTCATGAGTTAATAATAGTAACAATAAGGGGAAGGAAAATAGAGCAGTTTCATTGTGATATTTTTTAGAAAGTAAGGATTCCATTGAATATTAAATGATCATTTATTTTTAGGCACTTTGATGGACTAATGTTTAGTTTATAGGAGTAATTTTCTGAGAAGAGCAGAAAAAGCTGTGTCAAGAGGGAACAACCCTCACTTTACATAGAGAGGTGCTACTGAGTAGAAGTGCTGGAGTCCTTCATTTAAATAGGAATAATTATATTGCACAGGAAACTTGGATTTGAAAGCAGTTCCTCTGATACATTGCTCTTTAGGAGTAATTTTCTGCTGCATTCACCAAAGCCCAAAGGCTGATCTCATATTGCATTGGATCATCTGCATTATGGCTAAAATTAAAACAAAGGGAGAGGAAATAAACAAGAAAGGATGTAAAACTCCCAAATGCCAGGTCTAAAAGGAAGTCCTTTCCACCAAGATGGAAGGTGGAATGCCTTCTAGAGTGAACATCTGATGTAGATGGAGGTGAAATGCAAATAAGAGAATAATTATGCTGCACTTGGCTTTCACCAGCTGGCTTCTCACCACATGATGTTCCCTCCCTGCTTTGCACCTTCTGCTTTCCATGGGGTTTCCATCATACCCAAGGAGCTCTCATCAAAACCTTTCCTGTGGACGGCATTCACTGGGAAAGACTGGAAGATTTCTCTGACCAAATAATAATTAGCAGAGAGTTGCTTCTGCTGCTGAGGTGGAGACTCGTTTGCAGTCAGCCTGCTTCATTTGTCTTCTTCCTGACTATAAAATGTTGGACAGAGCAGATGAGACATTGCCTTCGTGGAAGTCAGATCCTCTCTAGGAAGACTTACACCACTTTACCTTCCATGCAAAACAAATCCGTAATTAAATGATGCTTTAAATGCTGAGACTCTTGTGGTTTCCTTCTTTAGTTATGAAAATGAAGTTCATTTGGTCAATTCCACAGGAACTGACTCACAAAGGCTTCCATAACCTTGTAAGGAACTTCTCTGTACAGTCAAAACCAGCATGGCCCTTATTTTGGATCCATGGATTTCCTAAGGAAGGCCAGCATAATCAAGTGGGTGAAGATAAAAGCCTCTGTGCACTAATTAAGACAGGATTGGCTAATGCTCCTCCTTAAGTAGCAAAAGGACATTTCCCCCCTGAAGTTTCTCTAAACAGTAAAGGATTCACATTAATGTGCATGTGTAGTGGTGGGGCAGCTTTTTATCAACTCAGCCAGGTTCCTTAGAGTGCTGTCCAACCTGGCCTTGAATGTTTTCAGGGACAGGGCATCCACAACTTCTCTGGGCAACCCATTTGAGTTTTTTGTCACCCTCATTGTAAAAGCCATAATTCTGTCTTATATCTAATATAAATCTACCCTTTTTTGGTTTAAAACCATTATCTCTTGTCCTGTCACAACAGGCCCTACTAAAAAGTCTGTCCCCATCTTTCTTATGGGCCTCCCTTAAGTACTGGAAGGATCTTTAAGGTCTCCTTGGAGCCTTCTCTTCTCCAAGTAATCACCTCGACTCTTTCAGCCTGCCTTCGCAGGAGAGGTGCCCCAGCCCTCTGATCATCTTTGTGGCCCTCCCCTGGACTCCCAACAGGTCCACATCCTCCTTATGTTGGGGACCCCACAGCAATCAATCTAACAAACAAGTTGGTGAGGAAAACACCAAACAAAAGTTTCCGTACATACCTGCGACTCCAGATATAAATGGACTTGAAGAAGTCCAGCCTCTCCCATGATCAAATTAAAAGGAAAAAAAGTGAAGTCCCTTGCCACAGCAGGAGTTGCCAGCATGCTTCCACTGCTGCCCAGAAGCCCCATGGATTCCGAGATAACAGCGGAGGAATGGGCAATACCATCAGCCCAGGAACTTCCTCCAGTGATTGCTCCTGCAAAGTTCACACTTCTGGAGGACTGCATTGATTTTCTATTAGAAGAATTCAAGCTCATTTATTTCCTCTGGAATGGGTATAAAGTAGCCACTTTTAATGTCAATAGAAAAGGAAAACACTTTCTATCCCATTCTGTAGTTAGAAAGTCCACTGAAATCTGCTTAAGGCTGACCACTTTTTTCCATGTGAGTTCTCTTTCACTTGTACTGGATTATGTAGCTTTTCTTTTGAGCCCATGTGGCTTGAGGAAGGACACAAAACGGGACTCTTGCCTTTCATCATCATTTATATTAATCCTAGAAATTAACGTGTAGGCTCTACCAACGCCTGTCCAAGGACAGCTTGTTATCAAGACTTGGAGAAATTAAAGCAACATAACTAATTTGGATAGAGCAGGGTACAGTCATTTCACATGTTAAACAGAACAATTTATTTACATACAGGGGGAGTCCATCCCATTGCAGCTGCAGTCAGCCTATGTTGTACTGATAACATCACACCTTCATTGGCATAATAATTGAATAAAGTCCATGTGGAAGTTAAGCCTGAAGAAATCATATCACATCCTAAAGGGTTACTGTATTTTGTCACCCCTCCCTACAACATGGCAAGACATAAGAACTGCTTGAATTCCTGTTGTCAATTTTCACGTGTTTCTCAAGAATTTTATGAACTGCTCTTTAGCTTTACATCTGTGAGCACAGGAACATGTTAGGTGACATGAAAAAATTTCTAGATACCATAGTAGGAGAGAAAAAGCTTAAATATACATGCTGAGCATCCTCCAAATACCTACAGAGATTTACCTCCAGACCTACAGAGGATTTTTGACTAACAGACAATTTCAGTCAATCTCATGATTTTGTGATTTTTTTTGCATGATGGGTGTTTTAAAGCCATGAAAACCATTGTCCTTTGTGAAAACAGGAGGAATTAATTGACTAAACTCATCTAAGGTGTTGCAGAGTATCTGAGACACCTGCATGGAGCTGGCAGACTTAACATACTCACCCAGACATGTGCTCCTCCATAGCAGCAGCTTTAGGCCAGGTGGGTACTCTGCAGTGTCTCATTTGAGACTCCTCAGCTAGAGAGAGAAACCTGGATCCCACGCTAGCAGTTTTCCAAGTGTGAAAAACTTGCCCATTCGCAGTCCTGAGTTGTGCTGTAAGCTCCCAACTTTAGCATCTCTGGATGTGCTCCACTGGCATTCAGTGCAGTGCCTACAACCATAAACCAAGGAAGTAACAGGATTTTTTCCTTCTAGCCCTGCGTGGAAAGGAGAGGCAGTCCTGGCACATGCAAACACAGCTCAGGTTTAGCACAGGCAGCACCTGCATGACCATCCCTGGGGGCTGTTCCTACAAGGTGAACTTCACACCACTATGGTCACCCTCGCCACCTCCACATCCTGGCATCTCTTTGGTCTGGAGGAACCACACAGGCCACACCTTGACTGTTTTGTGACAATTAAGGCTAAGGAAGACAGTCACCAGAATTTGTTTTCCTTAAAAGTAGTATCCAAATCCAGTCCTTTGAAGATGAGAGGAGCAGGGCGTCTTTCCTGCAGTGATTTTCCTAAACCATAAAGGCAAATGTCTTCCTCACATTGCAAGAAGCCTTGATGGAAATAATGCAACTGCAACCCAGCATGGAATAAGCAGCTCACACCAATACCTTCCTTTCACATTTCTTAGTATTGAATTTTTCCCCCTGTTACAGCAGAAGGTATTTTCATGTAATTAAACATGTAATTTATTTTCTCTAATTTCTATGGTTTCTATAATTACAGAATTAGAAGAATCACACTTTGGAATGCATTTCCATAATTTATCCATTCACAGATAACCAAACTATCTATTCCATACCTTTATGCTCGAATACATTACATACCAGCAATAATGCAACAGCTGAGGTGATTTTGCTCTCACACACACCCATTCCAGCAATAAACATCATCTTGACCCATGTAAAAAAGCCACCTGAACTGCCAATTATATGACACTAGAAAGGCAGGCTACTGGACAAAAGGCTTGGCTAGAGAACTGATTGCAGGCATAAAGAGCATGGTTTGCTCAGATGACCATACGATCAGATGCCAAGGAAGGTGTTTAGCAATTCCAGGCGAGGTTTTTTTTTTTTTTGGTCCCATGAATTCATGCAATGAATGTCAGTAGCAGGAGATTCAATGCCTGCACTGTTGAGCAGCCTTGCTCACAAGTCCTTTTGTCTATTGTCACACAGAGTACAGAAATGTTGGGTTGTTCCTGGGCTCTCTTCTGGAGTGGAACAACTCTTGGAAAGAAAACCCAGTTGCTCTTTTAGTAACTTGCTCAAGAGTCTCTCCCAAAGTGCAGCATGAACAAGGTTCAACCAGTTTTGGCTTCCTTTGCTGCATACAGACATGCAAAACTATCCCAGCAGTCTCTGATCCCTCAAATGTCACATCCCCTTTTGTTTCATGCTTTTAATTCCAGTGGACTGTGAAAACACCCCAGTGCTCAGATTACTTCAGACTTTTGAACTGACAACCAAGCAAGACATAGAGAGTAAGTCTTATGGCCGTGGCTACCCCACGTGGGGCCGGGGAGGTGCGTGCCCAGGCACGGTGTGTGTGCACTGGGCAGTCTGCTGATGGCTGATGTTGAGCACCAGCACACTGCTGCAGCCCTGGGCCTGACACGAGAGCCACACCAGTGGCCACAGACTGTCCATGAGGACGTGCATGGCAGGGAGGATAACCAAAGGTTTCTAAAGGCTCTTCTCTAGAAGTAACTTGCTCCATTTTGGAAACTCTGATGTTATCTGAAGGGGGGATGCTCTGCACACAGATACATACATACACTGTGGGTTTGCTGTGGTCCCTGGAAGCTCATGGCTTCCATGAGCACTTCTCCAATGCCAAGAAAGTGTCAAAGTTGACAAGAAACAAAGCAGCTTTTAGACAAGAAAGTGACATGTCCTGACCCTTCTTGGCAGCTGACAACTGTCCAGGGTGGCTTTAACAGAAGAAAGTGTCAACAGACAGGCTTCCTGCTCCTGAGTCATTAGGAGTTGAATTTTAATCATTTGCTGCTTCTGCTCTACAATGCCCTTACAGCCCTCTAATGCTCCAGTCCTTCCCTGTCCCTGCAAGTCATCCTATTTCTCCTCTCCCTCCCACGTACTCATTCTCAGCAGGCTTCTGGCTTAGTATGTCTGTGATACATCCAAACAGACTGGCTGACCTGGTGGTTTCCCACATCACTTGTGACTTTGGGCTGCTTTTAAACCAGCCCTGTGCTCATGAAGCGTAGACAACTTTATGACACAAACTCTTCTTGATTCTGCAGGAATTGTATTGCCTTTCTTCAAAAGCATTTTAGAAACTAAATAAGAGAAGGCAGTGTGAAGTAACCACGGAACTGCCAGCCAGAGTGTTTAATTTAACCCCTCCTCTGTCACTAGTTTGCCATGCAATCTCTGCCTGTGGGCACACAACTCCTCTGTGATACTGCTCTCTCCAGAGGAACTAGCAGAGAACAGGGATTATTTGTTGGTGTAACACTCTTCAAGCTGCAGGAAAGAAAAGAAAGTGCAAAGGCTGTGCCACTGAAAATTCCCTCAATGGTCAGGCAACGGTGAGCCACATCCCTGGGATAACCAGTGCCTGCCTGCAGCCCGGCATGCGCGGGTGACGAGGCTGGAGCCGCGTGCTGCGGCATCCTCAGCAGGAGGAGGGCACGGGCTTCCTCACACAGCATCTGCATGTCCTGCACCTGGGGATTGCACTTAGGGATTTGTTACCTGAACAAGCAACTAAGGAAAAAATAAAATTAAAAAAAATACATACCTTTTAAAGATTCCTCCACTTACTTTAGGCTATTTTTGTTACCCCAGGCCCCTCTTCCCAAAGCACGCCACAAGAAAGGATCACTTTGACTCCGTTCTCATTTTAAAATGCTTCTTTTTATTTCAGTGGTTGTACATTGGGTGAATGAATTTAACGTCACAACAGAAATAGAATGGCTATTTAACAGACCACTAGTAATCATATATGCTGGAAAAGAGTGAATGGAGGGGTTTCTTTAACTGTTACTGAAATATTCATTGTACATGTCATCAATTATGCTGGATGAGAGAGGCAAACAAAAAGGTATTTTTGTGAGGTGCTGTATCCTCTGAAGAAATAAGCACTGAGACATCTCAAGTCGCTTGAAACCATGTCCCAGCTACAGTATTCACTGTCTCTGTGTTGGCCCATCTCATGGTTCTTTTAGGGGGTTATATTTCTTGTTGTATTTTTTTTTTAATTAAACAAAGCATTTAAAATTTAATCATTTTCATTACTTTTTTTTAAAATATAAACAAAGTTTTGGCAAATAATATTTATACAGAAAAATAGTTTTAGATCTTCCCAAATTTTGAAATAGTCTATAAAATTACTTTATAAATAAATAAAATGCAGAATCTGTTGTACATGTATTTGCACATCTCTGTAATTGCCTCCTTACTGTTAGCATAGGTTTGTACTTGTACAGTTTTCAGGAATATTACAAAGTCATAAAGTTGGAAAGTGGATCTCTTATTAAAAATACATTTTCTCTTTTTGTCTGTCAGTTTATCTGGATGAAAGACCTGATGTATCTGAAGCTTCGTCATCCATGGGCAAAAAATAGTAATATTGGATTAACTGTAAAAAACATAGAATAACAGTAATTTTGAAACATAAAAAGTTCACACAAAACAATGTCTTGAAGAGTTATCTACATAAAATATTTAAACATGGATAATTTACCATTTAGTATTATACAATAAGCTACCCAAATGCCTAAATTAACTATTATAAAAAAATAAAAACAACTTTGACAGATATAGGCAAGTTGCAGTGTCAACTACCTAGTTATAATGACTGAGAAAGTCTACAAGTATTAGTGTTTTAATAGTATATAATGGTGATACCTTAACTGCTAAAGTAACAAGTTAAGATACGTTATTTTCCCACAAATTAAACTAACGCAACGTTACAAGCACTATGTTAATTTTACAACCAAATTTTGTTTATTTTTTTTCTTTCGGATGATCAAATTTCCAGCTTTATATATAAATAGATAGTAATTAGACATCGGACAAACAAGATTTAGCCTGGAAAATAATTTCCTAGACAAATAATAATATGGTTAGTGCCTTCAGTCGTTCAGAACAGGCAGTGCTGCCAAAGTTTAAAATAGTTTACAATCAATCTGAAGAGGTTAAGTTAAAATACTGCAATCACTAGTAATGTCCACATAGAAAACTTATGCTGCAAACAATTATACATAATATCCACTTATAACAGCTGTCTTGTTTTTTTAAACAATAATTTAAAAACTATGTCATTTATGTGATACATGTGCAACATATAAAATGTGAAATATGAAATATTTGGTACAATAGTGCTTGAAACAAATCTCAAATCAAACATGAAATTTTAATTATACATATATAATTACCTTGTAAATCAACAAAGTATTTAAAAAAGTAAACAACATTAAAATCTGCTTCATCCATATATATGTATGTATGTATATATAACATGTATATAATTGTATTAAAGATATCTTCATACTTTTGTGACATAAAATATGTTTTTAAAGGAAAACAATTAAAAGAACTATTTTTTCTCCACTCTAATCTGGTTACAATCTTATAATCCAATTTAAAAAATGCAAATACAGTAATGATTTATTAAACTGAATCTCATTCTACATTCTTAGTGTTCAGTTAATAGCCTAGATTAAAGTCACCTATGAAGTTTCAGTGACTCAACTGAATTTTAATTAAATTAGAGTATCACACAATCTCTTCATCTACAGACGTCTTTTTTGCCTTTTCTTTTGTTAGTTTGATTTTTTTTTTTTTTTTTTGCTTTGTTTGATTTTACACTTCTAGAAATTACTTCTTAACAGCTTGGATCATTTTGGTAACCTGACTATGAGTTTCAAAGATTATTCACGTCCGGTGAGATTTGACTGTTGGCATCAGGCTCACTTTCATCAAGTCTGATGTGACAAAATTTAGGCACTTCTGCAAAGTCTATTTTAAAAACATTATAAATATACTCGTAAAATAATATTCTCAAGACTTTGTTCTTTTGGGGATTGAAAGGGGTATGAAGTTCATACTGTGCAAAATTTTTCAAATTTTCTTCTGCTATTCTGCTATGATTCAAATGCAACTTCTCCATACAAGTCAAACACCAACCTTGTGCATCTGAAGCCTTTGTGCTTTACTTTGGACTTCTGGCTAAAAATATCAGATTGGCAGGATGATGTGCAGGACACCAAGCTGCGTTTCACTTCCTCTGTCTTGGAATCAACTCACCAAGGGAGCAAAACCAAGATTGTTTTTTTAACTGAGAAAAAAACCCCGAATCATAGTTTGGGTGAAAATTAAACCTGCAACTGGGGAAAGTTTTTTAGCCAATGCAACTCAATTATTGCTCAGCTCGAAAGATTCATAAACATGGAATCTCACGAGACTAACTGATCTGGACCATTTTCATTAGGTGTAGTTATGGAGAAACGACAATATTTGCAATAATTAAACTATGCTTAGAAAATCTTTAAAACTAAATGTTATCCTTTATGTCTTGAAACATCACAGCTGGTATCAGGTAGTTAACTATTTTAGGTTGGAGTATAGTAAGCATACCATATTTAATATTCATATATGACATAGCAGCACTAGCTTTTTTGAGTTTTTGATTTGTCCATAAGAACAAATTCTTGACTTAGCATGCAGTTTGTGGCAACTCTAGAGAGGAGGAGACGGGGTAGTATGTACAGTAGCCGTGCTTGGCCGTCCGCAGGGAGGCTTCGTGACACTCCGTTCCGCTCCTGCCGGCTATTTCAGGATTATCTGTGGAGAGAGAGGGAAAGCGTGATCGCGCTTTTAGGTGATGCAGGGAGAGCGGTGCGCCCCGACGGCCGGCGCTGGCCCAGCTGAGCTCAGGCACAGCTCACACAGGACAGCGTCCCGTGTGGGACAGTATCCTGTGTGGGACAGTGCCCCGTCCGGGACAGCATCCCGTGTCCTCAGGCTGCCTGGGAGGCGTTTGTGTCTCACACACCTGGTTGTCTTCCCCTGCACACCACTCCTCACGTGCATGAGAACACGCAGAGGCGATACTTTATGTGTCCCAATTCTGGAGGGCAGTGCTGAATCCAGTGCTGGCCATAGGCAGGGTGTGCACCCTCAGCGCCCTGCCTATCAGAGGAGGTGGAAGCCCTGCATGTCCCAGAGGAGCTCAAAGTGCATCCGTGCCTGGGGCGAGTCTCCAGCTCCCACTGTTCTCCCAGAAAGTCAGGAACAACCGGGGAAACAGTGGAGGCAGGGCTCCTTGCCACTAATAAGCAAAAATATGTACTGGGCTGGGTGTTTTCATGAAGCAAACCTGCCTTTTCAATGCACTTTTAGCAGCTGCTTATTCCCTAAAAAAATTAACTGCAGATCAGTGAACTTGAGAGGTTTTCTCACGCTTCCTTATGGCAAGGATTCTAGGGGGATTACCATAGTGGTACCTCTGTGCACCTAACTAGTCACTAACCCTGCTGCTTTACCTTCATGGTGTCTCAAATGGAGGGTGAAGCAATCATTTTACAGGTGCATTTTACTTGTGCTTCCAATATTGCGAAGGTTAAGTGCACAATGTGCTCAGCAACCAACTTCACCTGCTCACAGTATTGGAAAATGATTCAAAATTCCACCACCTGTCTGAAATGGCTGTCAGTAAAAGTGATCAAAAGGCAGGGGTGTGATATTTTATCACACCATTGCTATCCTGTGCTGGACTTAAGCACAAGTCAAGGAATTAAGAATGTATTGCCTGCTCTTCCCGTTTCATTTGGCACTTGGCATATTTTAAGCTGTATTTGCAGGTGGTATGCAAGGCAGTCATGACAGCACTTGGACCTGCTTGTGTGTTATGAAGCTAGACTGCTGCTTAATGCAGTATTTATATTAAAAGGGGGGAAAAAAAAGGTGTTTGGAAAGTAACTTCAGCAACATACTACCTCTGACATACACACCACCAAAAAGAAACATGCTTGGCTCTGCGCAGCAGGCGCTCGTCCCAGTCCCCTGCCCATCATCCCCACTGCTCCTCACAGCTGCACTGCCTCGCTCTCTGTACACAAGCACCATCTCCCTGACCCCAACAGCCTTGCCAGCAAGCCAAAAAGCCATCTTTGATTGCCATCAGCTCTGGAAATCTGGTGACATGTGAGGCTCTGCTGTAATGACAGTGTACAAACACCTGCTGCTCCAAAGGACTTAACATCTAAATACATCATGCAGACAACAAGGACATATATTTTTAATGAACTTCCACCCATTGTGAGTTCGTTAGCTTATCACCTATCTTCTGTTTCCTTTTGAAATAACAAAGAAATACCTTTGCTCAAATAATAAAGCCCTGTCTGTGATAACCTGGTCCTGCTCCAGCACGGTGATTTGACAATACGTATGAAGAACACAGCCGTGCTGAAAATAAGAAATGACCAAGATTTTCAGCACTGGTATTTTTAGCACGTTAAAACCCAACATGTCAATGTAATTAATAAAGCAGCTTTAGCTATACTGGGTTAGCCATAATCACACAAGTGTATTTAAAGTATTTCTAAGGTCTCACTTAATGGGACATAACCGAAACTTACTCAAAAAGTTTTTTACTCAGTAAAATCCCAGAACTTCAGACACTGCAGCTGACTACATCATCTGCCAACTTTTGAGGGGAATAAACTTGCATTTTCCTATAGCTTTTTTTTCCTCACAGTACAGGGAAACAGGTTACTGCTCCTTGTACCAAGATTACTTTGGTCAAACAGTTCCACAAGACTGGTTCACAATTCCCCCAAAATGTGTGACAGAGAAGGCAAAGGGCCTAATCTCTGGCTGTTTCTTGGGAAAATGGTATGACTATTCCTGGCATTGTGATTAACCCAAGTGCCACTCATCCTGCTGTGTGCCAGGAAGGACAGAGGGGTCCTGGGTGATGTGAATAAGCAGAGACCCCTTCTCTTCCCTGCCCTGGTGAGTGGCAAAGCCCAAGGTTAGGACTTCACTGCCGTGTCCCACTATTCCCACTGTTTCTCTCCTCCTGTCAAAACTCAGGAAAACAGCGAAGACAATGTAAACACTTTCCTTTTCTGTGCAAGCATGTCCTGTTTATGGGTTGCAGGTGCCAGAGGAGCAGCTGGAGCTCTCGCTGCCATGCCTCTCCCACTGCCAGTGGCTGTGGAGCTGGCTCACTCCCACTACATCGTCCTCGATGTGCAGCCCCTCGTACAACGGCCGTAACTAGGGCATGTTGCACCCGGCTATTTCTAGTACACGTAGGAGTCCTCCTAGGAAAAAACCCTCAAGTCTCTCCTTCAGAACAAGCTTCTCCAGTGCAGAGTCGCAGAACTGAGGAGCTACATTTCTTTTTTAACCTTAGCCACAAAGTGTAAAATGTCTCCCGTAGTCTTTAATTACATGTTCACACCCTATTTCTCAAAAGATATCACAACTCTGCCACGGCTACGTACACAGGCATCAGCTTCTGCCACTGTTTTTTTTTCACTGTGTCTGACAGAGAAACATAAAATGCTAAACTACTTTACATGGAAAACACACTGTGAACCTCTCCTGTTTAATCTGTTAAATGAAGTAATAAACAGTGATGGAAGGTGGAGGTTATCTAAGTCTGCATTGCTGCTAATTGCTCCATCACTTGCATGCTGGAAAAGGAGAAGCTGTACTGGAGAAGGAGCATCCCTGCAAACACTTTCTACAGAGTCTGCACTCCCTTGTTACTTGTAAATAGGTCCAGCCACCTTCATGTTCACTACTCTTTGAAGAATTACATCTCAAATGCACATATATATGACTTGTCATGTTTGCTCTGATACTATTACAACATTATACTTCACAGCAACAGGATGTAATGTCATGACACTCTTACCATAGTATATATAAGAAAAAACCCTGAAACAAGATTATACAGTGTGCATTGTCCCATGTACAATGGTCTACAGGTCAAGCATGGGGAAGCATTTTCTCATGCTCTGAATGGATAAGATTCACAGGTGTGGATACAGACATACCGGAAAACACATCTGCTGCTGCTGCAGTAGAAGATCTAATAAGAAGACTATTTCCAGCATAAGCAGAATGGCCTGGCACTTAGAGTCTTGAGTAGTACCTTACAGAAGATTTCATAACAGAAAAGGGCACAGATAAAGGTACCCTCTCTCCATCATCTTCTTGCTTGGTACCTGTCTGAAGTGGCAGAAAGCTGTCTACCCTTTAGATTAACATCATTCACACTGTGCCAATGATAGTTAAAGACCTCACTGAAACCAGTAATACAATGAGTGAACCTAAATTTCTGCAAACTACTTTCTAAATTCACTCCTTAAATTTTTCCAGCTCTTTAGAGGTGACATTTTCATCTCCTAAATGTCAAGACTTTCTTTCCTACCACAGCATGCCTCTTTTAGACCTTTACCTTCAGGACTTCTGAGTGATCATAGTGGTCATTAAGCCCCTTGTGCAACACACAACATCCTGAAATTCAGGGTTGCTCATGAGAATGATACAGTTCTGCAGTGTCATCCAGGGGAATGACAACCAAGAGAGATGTTACTGCCAATGGTTTCAGCTTCTCACCAATTACCAGTGCAGATAAATCGATCTGGGAGCTCCTCAGACCCAGCAAAGTCATTGTCTCAAGACTTAAAAAGTAAAATTGGAAGTCTTTTAAGTTAAAGTAGAAATTCCATTTTTGTGAACTCTTTTCTGACAGCCAGGTTACTGCTTTACTTGATACACTTCATGGAATTGACCAAATTACAAAGAATCATGACTAGGTTCTAGGATTTACAAGAACAGTTTGGCTGGAGATTTTATGCTTTGAAGCTACAATTCACAAAGCTTCTTTATAGTCTCTGACTTAAATTAATTTTCCAGTTCCAGATGTATTATACAATGATGAATACAGAAAATTTATCATTCTGCATGAATTCAGTGTACATGAACTCTTGTTCAACTAAAGACTTGTCATAGTGGATCAGCTGGAAAACATGACTTTGCATCTACCACTGACATGTTTCTTTTTCAGAAGTTTTGAAATTATTACTCCAAAATACAGTGTGCTTTATAAGCCCTAATATATTTTAAGAAGATGTTAAGATTGTATTTGATATCTACATTACAAAGCACTTACCCCTCCAAAAATTAACTCAGACATAGCAAACATTCTGGTCTGCTCAGCCTTCCATTTTGAAAGCAATGTAGTAATAGGAGTTTCTTGTAAACAAGATTTATCTCAGAGCATTTCAGACACGGATGCCTCAGCCGGTCACCCATTTTACATCTTCCTAGGCTACCTCAGGCAACTTATTTTAGCACGAGACAGATTATCAACTCATGATGCTTTTTTGCCCTCCACCAAATGGAAGAGTCTGTGGTGCACAGTTTGCACCAAGTTATTTAACTTTTGAACACCTGCATCAGGATAGATGAACCCTTCCACAGTGACATTTTCTGTTTGCATGTTTTTCACACAAGTAGCAGACTGGTCAGATACATCTGGGGTATACATTAAAAATGACAGATATTTTCAGACAGCTGGCTCATATCAGGCTGTCTCATAACTTCTCCCTCTTTCTAAAAATAAAAGTAACACCAAGTATTTCTTCCTTATGACAAGGAACCCAAGACTATTTATATTTCCCCATGCCTTTGGGAAATGCCTCCATGTCTTTATTTTTCATTTTCTCTTAAAAAGTTCTCTTGTGGTACATACCTTGTTCCTTTTCTTCAAAATAAACAGCCTTTTTTTTTTTTTTTTTTAATTAGTAGTGGAAAAAGATGAGTAAATGTTCAGACACTTACTGAAAGTAATCTCTATTGTATCAGTTATTCCTGGTCTTATTTAAGTCTTACAGATGGACTTTTTCACCTCCTTTTCCCCACAAATTCTGCAGCAGCACCTCCACGGTTCAGCATCCCAAACATTCTACCTGCCCACACCAGGGCTCCCACCAACACTGTCCCATGGGATAGGTTTTGTCCCTGTCTCGACCACTGACAGCTGAGTCAGACCAGCTCTAACTCTTGTTTGCATTAAATGCAGCCTGGACTTTCTCCTTTGCTACTCCTTCTCCCCTGAAACCTTGTTCTCATTTCCAGCATATTATCATTTAATGGATATGTGCTTTGTTTTATTCACTAACCATGGTCCTCTCCTCAATCCAGGGCTGAAGGAGGATTTTATCTTACTGCTTTTCCATTAATCCAGTGTAACCCTATATTTGTCTACTTTGCTCATCAATAAGCTGACCTCTGATTTGAACACAGTGAGTGACATGTCTGGGCCACAGATGGCTGCCTGCCCATACAGGGTCTAACATGGGGGCATGAGGTGTTTCCTGAAGGCTGGGAGGTCCTATTTCCTTGGCTTTCTCATAGCCCATTCCCTCACTTGGTAATTTTGGTGCCCTGTGCCATCCTCTCTTTTCTTCCCCAAATCTGAGTGTGCCCCATATGTTGACAATATGCCTCTGGAAATGGCTGAGGGTCAGATGTCCATGCTGAAGTGGACACATCTGCTTGCATATTTTCATTCCATCAGGCCCAAGTTGTTTGCCATCAGAGTGTCATAAAGCTGACACAGACCTTGTCTGAATCCAGCTCTTCATGATGATCTAAAAAAAAGTTCAAGGCAATTATGGGATCCCAAAGGGTTCAAGGGCTCAGCAGCATCATTCTTCTCATTTAATTGTCACAAGGTCCTGAAAGAAAAGACCAAAGCCACTTGTGCTGCCAACTCCTTAGCTTGCTTATGAGCTTCAATAGGTATTTATTTATTACTCAAGTAATAATGTACAATATTTAAGTTCAAATTAAAACATATTTACTCACTCTGGAGAAACAGAGGATTAGTTGGTTTAGAAATGAAAGCAATCTGGCTTAATTTATTCTTCTTTAAAGTAATAAATAATGCAGTGCTAAAAATTGATCATAACATACTCTAATATATTCTACCAAAATCTATTTTAAACTCACTGCAGAGGCAGCAGACAGACTATATAGAAGTGAGAAAACCACTGCTGTAGTATTTTAGGAGCACCCATAGAGTGACTGTTTTGGATAGCCACTCAATTTTACCTCCCAGCAGGTCTGAGCTACTCCAATAATCTGTATTTTTCACTTCCTACCTCTAGATAATTTTCCTCCTCTTCTTGAATTTTAGAAACTACCAGAATAGGCTTGCACAGAGAAACTGAGAGCAGAAATGAGTGAAAGCCAAGCACAAGTTGTGCATTATCTGTTGGAAGTGCCCATATTTCTCTTGCAGGGTGTTACTTCTCCACCCCTGACATCCTCAGCCTTTTTTTTTTAACAAAACCTGCTCTGCATTTTCCTTTTAGACACCAAGCATGCCCACATCATGCAACGTGAGGCTGCCACTACATATAGAGCATCCTTTTTAGGTGAAGGCATCCCTGCCCACAGAGCACTGCTGGCACTTCTGCAGGCTCCTCAGCAGTTATCACCACTCTGAAACCCCTCCTCTCCCAAAACCTGGCACTCCACTTCAGACTCCCTTCAAAGCAAGAAACAACATCCAGAACTAAACTCAGACATAGAAAAGTACCAAATTTATGTTCATCAAGGTTACTCATAAGACCTTGAGTCAGTTTTATAAAACTCACTATACTCATAACTTCTCTGAGGAAATCTTAACTTTCCTCACTTTTGACTACTTACCACTTCCTTAATTTTCTTCTTATCTGATTACCCTCACATAAACATACTAGTGTGTGCCATGGCAGGTAATATTACACCAAAAATAAAGTCAGGCAAATTTAGCAAATTTCTGTGTCCAGCTGAAAGTCACAACAGATACAATCAACAAAATTAAATATATAGATGTTTCCAGGGCAGCCTCCTGCACACTCAAAGCCAAAGACTGGCATTTCTAATAAACAATAAATCATACACCAAGATAAAAATAAAATCTTTGTTTAATTCAAGGGAAAGTACTTGGAGCACCTAGGAATATTCGGATGCAATTATTTTAAAGGACAGAATCCCAGACAAGTACATCTGGAGCTCCACACTGCTCTGTGTTGTTAAAATTTTATGATGGAAAAACCCAGATTCACATGGAGCCGCGTGTATAAACCACAAAACAAACTCATTTTCCCCCAAATGCCTACAAAATTAGTGGACCTCAGAAATAATTTCTTATGTTTAAATAATAAATATATGCCCCAAAAGACTTTCACTCCACTTGTCAAAGTATCTGTTGTTGAATAATTAAAAGCAAGAACATAAAAAGAAGTTATCATATCAAACATCAACACTTTTTCTTTAAGTTTCTATAACAGGGAAAGGAAATCTGTTTTGATTTTTGTTATATAAAAGAATGAAGCCTTTGCTTACTGCTGATGTTGTGTGACACTGCCATCTAGCAGGATACCAGAGGAAGTCAGGTTTTAGTCCTGTACAGGGGAGAGGGGTATGATGGGAGAATTTCTAAAAAAACCCAGAACAGAGATTTTTCCATTTCTTCCCCACTGGCTTCTTGTATGTGAACATGCAATGTGAAGTTCCATATACAAGCCTACTGGAACTTTTTATCATCTAAAAAGAAACAACATGCTATATTAAGAGGCCAAAAAAATTCTTAAAACGAAGACTTGGTTAAAGTTTGCATGAAACTAAAATAGAATTCCATTCTATTTTCCTGGGTAATCTTTTAATTTTGCTTCTCTGGTGCCTTAAAAATAGTTTTGCCACTTTTTTTGTAACATCAGTTGTTTCAAGGCAATTCAAAGGATGCTTTCTTGACACTGTTCAGGATTTGCTTGAATATTGGGCTTTAATATTGGAAACTCATTTCTTGAGTCTGCAAGTCCCAACTTCTTACCTGTAACTCGGTGTCAGACAAAATAACTTGAGTGGCATGAGGCTTGTGATTCTTGTGTGTCTATCATGAAAGAAGCAGCAAGCAGTTTAAGTTTGCCTTTCCTACTGTGACAAGCTATTGCTATTTATAGACCTTCTCTAGAGAAATGATTCTTCATGATCAAGGGTCACCAAGGTTTGTTTTTCCTGCCTGGTGCAGGTACAAAGCAAGATGGTCAGTCCTTAGGTGGGCTCCCTAGATGCCCAACACTGTTCTGCTCTGAGCTGGCTGCCTGAAAGTATTCCCTCTGATAATGTGTCTGAGGATGGAACCTGTTCCTCTGTCTCCTTTTCTGGACTTTTCCAAGTCAGATTCAACTCACTCTTTCTGTTATTGGAAGAGAATTTTCTATAGGAGCGTTTAACTTGGAACTTTAAGGAATTTTTAGACCAAAATTCTCAGTCAGAAAAAAAACCGAAACAAAACTATTTAGATAGTCATTATTCCCAGAAGAAGTGCTTTCCTACCTGTTCCCTCATTCCGCCAGAAACTGCAATTAAAGGTTTCCTATGAATTTTGCATAGGGTCTTATTTGTAATGTTCTTGTATGCTGGCACTAAGGATGTAAATAACACTTGTTTCCACTTCCCACCTTCCTTCTCAAAAGCTTGCTTTTAAACAACAAAAAAAAGTCAATTTCCTACAATTTACCAGATTTTTCAATAATTTTCTCAGCATATTGCTACTTTTCTCCCTGTTTACAAGTACAGCAGGTTTCCATGAGGAAGAAAGGGAACGTGAGACAGTAAAAGCCTTGTCAGCAGCACTATGGGCAGCTCTCTGCCCTGCCAGATGGCCTCCTGGGGTTACAGAGGAATGGAGAGGAAGCCCTGCAGGGGGACATCAAGGAATATTTGCACAAGGGAGCAACTGGCAGGTTTGCTATGTGCAGAAGGAGAGAGCACCTCAAGTCAGTGCCCAATGATGTTCTAGCCTGAGAAGAATCTGCCTCCCTTGGGAGCGGTGCTGCCTTTGCAGGCACCTTGGCAAGGCGAGGTGCTCTGTTGCTGCACGTCGCAGCTCTGCTCCCTCCTGACAAAGCCACCACACATGGTGTCCCAAATCCCAAAAGCCTGGCATGTTTGTATTTTACACTGTTAACTAGTTTCTGAATTCTGGGGCAAATATTTTAATTGTCCTTTTGTTTGTGACACTCAAACATAACTATTTTTATTTTTGCTTCATTGTATCCTAACAGATTTTGACAGAACTGAAGGCTACTGAATGATTTCATAATTAATATCTGCATAATTGCCACCTAATTCAGTGCAAATGCTGATGCATAATTTAAAGCAGCTGTGCCAGATAATAACAAGCCTTAGCATGAGACAGCCTGTTGATCTTATATTTCTTTTTAGACATAGGCTCTAAGTATTTCATTTTTCTTTTGGATATGTTCTTTACTATTTCCTTCTTGATAAAAGGTCATATAACCAGTAGAATAATGTCACTAAATAACATCTTTAAGCAGCATTCTCTATTATGCTATTTTTATACCATCATTCTCTGCCCATTTTCATTGGTACAAAAAATAAAGCCATGCATGTACTGATCTGCACTGATGTGGTGTGAGCAGGACTCACATTGCTTGGAATCGTTTGGAATTTGGTATATGTCCTCTAATAACTGGGAACTGTGGAAACACTCACTGAACCTGAGGACACAGATGAGGACACAGAAATGCTGGTGTCTTAACCCCCTGCCACACTCACTGAGGTGACACACCCTTGTCAGTGAGCCAACAAAGCCCGGAGATCCCTGCATGTGCTCACCAGCTGCTGGCTTGGGTCATGTGCTCACCAGGGCTCTAGTACCACTTGGGCTAAGGCCTAATGTCTCTTGCCTCTCATCCAGCTGCCACTTCAGAAGCAGGTGTGCAAATTTGTCTGTTGGTCCTGGATTGCATCTGCCAAGCTTGTGAAAATGTCTTGGGTAACGCAGACATCCAAGGTTATCTTAGGACAATCTCCAATGTCACCAGACATGTTTAGGCAACTGAGCCAAGCCCTGTGAGACTTCTGAAGGACAAGACTACTCTCCAGATTTCATCTGACTGGGTTGATAAACTTCACAGTCTAGAATGGGTACTTAAACATGTATCTTGCATGTAGACACCCATACTTAGACACCAACACTTGAATGTCCTAATTTTGGGCTGAGTTCTAACCTTCTAATCCTTGTAGGACTCACCAAGATATATGTATATATATATAAATGGAACAGTAGTGAGGCTTTCTAATTTAGAAATTTAAAACCCCCACAAGGAGGTGTTTGCCATTATTTAAAACTGAACTTCAGCCCCAAAAGTCAGAATAACATCTCTCTCAAATAATGTCAGGATAAAATATCCTCTGTTAAATTACCTTTGGTGTGCACGGTGAAGGAAGTCACATTTTTCTGCATTTCCATTAACAGAACATCCTTATCTCCAAGTAGGCTCTATCTAATCTTTCCCCAAGTTTCTAATCCTGTATTTTCTCATAAAGCAAACAGCAAAACAAGAAGAGAAAAAAACCCTCCAAAATAATTTTTCTTAACATCTATGAACTTCTCTATCATCCTGAAACTGCAGCACTGTACATTCTTAGCCTAAAAAAACAGCCAGTAAATATTGCACTTTCCCTCTAAAACCACCTGCAAGGAGGCGGTACCACGGTGGGGACTGGTCTCTTCTCCCAAGTAACAAGTGATAGGATGAGACAAAATTGCCTCAAGTTGTACCAGGGGAGGTTTAGATTGAATATTAGGAAACATTTCTTCATGGAAAGGGTTGTCAAGCGCTGAAAGAGTGCCCAAAGCAGTCACCATCCCTAGAGGTATTTAAAAGACTTATAGCTGCTGCACTTAGGGGCATGGCTTAGTGGTGAACTTGGCAGTCCTGGGTGAACAGCTGGACTCGATCTTAGAGGTTTTGTCCAACCTAAATGATTCTGTGATTCTACCTGTGAGTGAAGCTCAGCAGGTAACAGCTTCCTTGCTTGCTTGAGTATTGCCAGTCCACTAGCTGAAGGAGTAACAAAAGCTTTGTTAAAGATCTCTGAAGTATATGTTCACACACAAAGACTGTATTAATATTTTAGGCAGGACATCTTATGTACCTCTGCCCACATGCATGCACTAGAGGGAGCTAGGACCAAACCCTCTGTATTCATGTCCTAACGCTGCTTCTCACCATCACTTCACACGGTTTCAGACTTTGCTCCAAGAAAACGCTGCCAGCATCTCCAAACAACTGAACTGAAGGTCCATCAAGCATCTGCTGCTGAAGTGGGGTTAAGCAGCTGAGGCTTCAAGCCCCATCCTGGCAACAATGGCTGGAGCAATCGTGAAGGGCAGAAGAAGGAAAAGGGGAAGGGCCTTTTACCTCTGACCACTCATCCTCCTGGACATGTACCTTTCCAACTACCTTGCACTGGAAAGCTGAAGTCCCCTCCCCTCCATTCCCTCTCACCACAGCCTGGCAGCTACAGTAAGTGGAGCACTGCCTTGATTGAACAGCAACACCACTAGCTCTTGTATCATCAGAGTAAGTTTTTAATCAAAGTTTGTAAAACAAGGTTTGCTAAAGCCCTTTTGCTGCATCCTGTTTATACTGCAGGGCACCAAAGCAATTCTCTTCCCCTCTGAAGTACACTGCAATAAAGTTATTTTTAAAACCTGACCTTTTTAAGTCATGAAAAGCAGGAGATGCCAAATTTTCCATATATTCTTAACTGGTGTCACCCTGCACAGATGTATACAGTTCAGCCTTTAAGACAATCTTCTCTACACAATCATCTCATGTGCCTCGTGCCATACATTGAACACACAATGCCCAGAGTTGCTGGCCAGGCATGACTGACAGTGGGTGCCAATGCAGGTATATTTTGAGCTCTTACTCATGCTATTTTCTGAAAGAAAGGATATACAGAAGACATGAGACATAGTGACTTTTTTTTCAAAATAGAAGCTGACAGCACATACTAAATCATTTACTGGACCCAATGGAGTTATTATGTTTTATTTGGCATCAGCTGAGCCTCCATAACTTTTGGGATGTTGACTTTTCCCTTCTACTTGTGCCTCAAAGACACTGGGATCATCACACTCAATTCCCGGAAGACCAGCAATCTTTCCCCAGGTCAGAATACTAAAGCAAATGATATTAAGATAAATTATTAAGCCCTGCTAAAACTTTCTTTTTATGCCCGGAATTTTAAGGAGAAGCTGTGGGAACTGAAATGGGACAAGATGAAGGCTGCAGGTTGTAAAAAAAAGTATGGTAGAGACACTGGAAAGAGGAAACCGTACCTCACAGATATGTAAAGCAGTGTGGCACAGACTAGAAAAGGAAATTTTATCTGGTTGGGAATAAAAAAGTCCTTTTCTGAAATACTCAGGAGAATTTAAACCCATACAAGAGGACACAAAGAATGCTACAGCCATGAACAAAGTCACGTTAATTACCAAGTTAATAACCTGCTCCTGCTATGTTTCTTGGGCTAAAGAAAAACTGAGAATTCGAGCCACAGAGTTACTGTGCAGCTTTCTTAGCACTGTAGCTTTGTCTCCAATCTTAGGATGTTGTAAATAAACAGAAAACTTGGAGTTTTGTCTCTTATAAAGAAGAACGAACTACTACTGCTTTCCCTACTTTGAAATACGCGGTTTCTTTACAGTAGCTTTTAAAGACTTACAGTGACTAAAACAAAGACAGAAGTGAGAAAAAAGAAGACTGTGATGGGACATGCTACAGAAGCCAACAAACTCCTGAGGTGGGACTCATCTCCTCCACCTGCAGTGGTGCAGAGCTTTGGTAACACACCTACACTTATTCCACAAGCAAAGGACAGAGCCAAGACCCTCCAGGGCAATTTACCCAGCTCTAACACAGACTTCCAGAAAAGCAGATGATCTATATGCCAAACTTAAAAATAGCTGAAGTTTAACAAGTGAAAATCCATCCTCCTGTTAAATCATCTATTAATTTCAGCATGGAATTGTATGTATACACACACACACACACAAATATATGCAACTGGATAAATACAGACACTTTCTACAACTCCTGTTAAATTTAAAATGCTATAATCCTCCAATGCAAACAAAATCTGCACTGGGAAAGAAGAGGCTGTGCCTGCCATCCTGATAGATGAGGAAGAGCATTAAGGCACACCTTTGTCTTCTCAGTGGCACTAGTTAATTGCACGAAAGTGTTCCCATTAACTTAAAAAAAACCCACTGCTTACTGGTCTATTTGTAGGCATCCATGTATTTATTCTACTTTCAGCTACAGTCAGCCCCTCTGGCACTCAGGAGTGCAGGTGGTGGAGCTGCCCCAGCTGCATTCCTGTGCTGGAGAGGGTCCCTGGCTGAACCTCTCCCCAAACCATCCCACTTCCTCTTAGTCCCTTAGCATCTTCAAGTCCCTCTGTCACCACTTTGAGATCACAAAACTGCACTGGATATCACCAAACAATATTCTCTTGTAGACACTGTTCTGGGAAGGACACCACTTGCCTGCTGCACTTTCATCCTTATCCCAAGCATTTTTTTACAAGCTAGCTCTCAGAAAAGTAAGCACAAAAAAACAACCCTCTTTTGATGAAAATGCTAGAAGCAAAAGCATCACAATGTTGGCAAACGAACCTTTAAAAAAAACCAAAAGGACTGGTTTGTGTTTCTTTAAGAAAGTAGGATGTATTTCAGAGGTAGTATATTTTTCCTAAATCAGTAAAAATAAACTCTTGCAGTAACTTCTATTTTCCATGGGATACCTCAATAGTTTTGGGAATGTCAGTAAAAAAAAATAAACCTGTTAGTATAACATTATTAAGCAAAACATTTTCACTGATTTCTTTCTAAGTCCTTGGCAAGTGGAGGGGAAGGAAACAACAGGGCAGCATTTCTACTGGGTCTGCAACAGCTTGTCAGTCTGTCCAGGAGCAACACGAGGAAAGATGATGGGGACATAGGCCTTTGCTTTCTTCTGGTGAGCAAATCTGCTTGTTTGCTTTTCCATCTGACCTCTCAGAACCTGAGGGGAACACATCTCAGGTGGAAGTGCCTGAGCATGGTCCCAGAGCAAGAGAAAAGACAGAGTGACCCAACTGCTGTGCAAACTCCTCTCTTGGCACATCAGGTGGGAATCACACCAATGGAGGAGTCAAAGCTACACACCCCAGGCTGCAATAGATATGTCTTCCCTGGGAATTAGGTCCTACAGGAGGAGGTGAAACCCAACCAAAATGAAAACTGCCATTAACGTCAACTGCAGAAGAAGAGGAGAAAGTATCATATTTCCCAGCCTGCCTCAGACAATAACCCTTGGGATTCTTTTTATCAATGTTCTTCCTTAGGGAAATATAATTCCCAGGTTAAAGATACACTTTCAAATATAAAGCAGGCATAGTCATAAATATCTTGATTGCTGTTTTGATTACTAGTGTTTACAGAAAACAATAATTTTTTTTTTCCCAGCTGCCTTGTCCGGCTTGTGATTTTTTGACAGCTTCCATGCTTACAAATTAGTCACTTCCACACCTCATGGAGAAGGCTACATTAACACACCTGAATGTTTGAAACCTGTGATGATCTTCCTTTTAAACTTAGGAGTTAATAATAGACTTTTGTAAGTAGTCCAGTACTACGGTGATTCTAACTCCAGCTGGGTTAATTACACAATAATTAGGTACAAACATCGCAACACAAAACACAGCTACATCATTATTTGCAACAAATGTTAACTCTAAATAAGTGCAACCTGTCCCACAAACACTTGCTATAAACGACTTAAAAATAAAAGTAAAATTTGATGGGGTAAACACAGAAATAAAAAAAAAAATTCTCGGTGAGAATTTTTTTTGTTAAAAAAAATAAAATAAAAATCTCAGCACTCATTTAGAGTTCAGGATCTTGTGAAAGAAAGCTTTAAAAGGAGCAAACCTGATTTGCTGTGGCTGTTGCGGCGAAGGGAACACTTGTTGCAGGAGTTGTTGCTGCAGAGACAGTGGCGGCCGTAGCGTTGTGCATCATGGGTACTTTCAGGAGGGGAACCATGGAAGCAATGAACAGGAGGGTGCAGCATTATGGTAAGAGAAGTGGTATTTTTGGCATGGTGAATATCAAGAGCGGCAAGCCATCGTCATGGGTTAAACCGGCAGATGGCATGCAATCACAGTGCAAAGCGAGAAAGCGTGGCGGAGAAATAAAAAAAAAAGGGAAAATAGCTTATTACAAGTACAATTAAAGGAAGGTTGTCAACACAATCGGCGATTCCCAGAAAAAAAGAGTAAGGACCACTGAAAATGCAAGAGCTGTCTCTAAGAAGAAGATTACTTGTGCAAATGAGGCCTTTACCAATATTGCCCGTTACCTGCGGATTGCTACATGCGTAATTTGTTTTCCCCCAGCACAGCTATAAAGCACTTCAAAATAAAATCCTACTAAAAAAACCACCAGTGGTTTATACTGGGAAGAGAACTGTTAAATGTTCATCTTAATTTTTAAACACAATTAAAAATTCATTATTTTCATGTATCTTCATTTTGAAGTAAGCTAGATACTCGCTGTCTTTCTTTATAATCCAATTTATGCGTTTTTTCCTACTAGCACTGCATAACTGCTCGACTTTATCAGAGTTAAATTACCATCTGCTGGAGGCAAAAATCAGGAGAGGGATAATAATCATCCTGATATATATACTACTTTGTTTGATCTAAAAAAGCAAGATCGATTTTGTGAAAGACACTGCTTTTGCTGATTTTAAGAATTAATTTTAATCAGCATCTTAATGGGGGAATTATTAATTTGATGTTTTAAAGACTTGATATTTTAACTGTTTATGTGAGTAGGCCCAAAACCCAAATATAAAATCACTGGATAGGGCAATAGAAGAAAGATTACTTTTCTGTCTCAGAGGCTGTTGCATTGGACTTCCACTTTGCATGCCCAAAATGTTAATTTCAAGCTGCAAATATATTTAAAGAAGGAGTGAGATTCAGATCACGAGTTTCAACAGAACCTCTGTGGATCAAAGTAGGCATTTCTGGGAAACGCTGATAAAACTTTCTAACACACAGCAAAGGAGAAATAGGCACACCACTATGAAACTTTAAAACACTGATGAAATTTGCTGGCTTTTTCCAGTATTTCATGATTTTATAGTACTAGACAATATAAAATATAAAGAGAAATAAAACTTTGAAAACTGAAAAGCAGACTGGAATTCATGGTATTATGCTTTTGCAGTGTAGTTGTTATAGCAGGTGATATCATGTCTAAACTGCAGCTTTCATCTAGAAATCTAAACACTCTGCAAAGTCAATCAGAAGGACAAGCGAACCTTTAATTCTAGTCAGTGGCTAAATCTCGCCTAGAATTTTTGAAACAAGTGAATATACATCATATACAGTATAAAAAAAGAGATCAATAAAGAAATTTGGAACCTACCAATACTGGTAGCGGGTGTCATGCACAAAACTGACCCTGCGTGTCATGCAATGATAGGTGAAAAAAGTGGATAAAGGGAAGAAACAGGTTAGCTGTTTAGAGTTAACATTCAAAGTGAGATTCAAGCATAACCACAGAGAGGTAAGTTAGTTAAATGAAACTGTAAGGTCATTCACAGTTTTGCTTAAAACACAAAGAGGTGATTGTGTTCTTACTAAACTCCTGCATATACTGTGTGGGTTTCTGTACATATTCAAGATACTTCATAAACTTTTTTATTTCTTAATGTTATCCTTTCACTTAGTGCTTTTGCAGCAACAGGTTTTTGTTTATAAAAACATCTGTGGTTAAAGACCACAGTATTTGGGACTTTTAGAACTCATTTCATAATTCAGACAGCTCAATGTTGCACAGATCAACATTCACCAATTTTTTGACATGTGGCAGGAAAAGAAAGTAGAATCAGACAATATTCTACTGCAGAGGCTTTGCCAAATTTGTGTTTGATGTTAATGTACTCATTCTTAACACAAAGAAAACAGTACTTTGACAAGTCCCAAGCTAAACACATCAAAGTGTGTAACATTCCAGCAGAAGGCTCCCAGTGCACCTCAGGGATGCTGTGGGATGACTGCTCACCTGCCATGCAGTTTACCTTTGGTGCCTAGCCCACCTTTACCCTTTCTGGAAAGGCCAAATGAAAGAAGGAGATCAGCCTGTTTCCAGTACAGTGCATACAGCAAGCTGGTGAAGGCAAGCAGGTAAGGAGACTAGTGCAAGGTACGTACATATTTGACACAGACTCGAATATGCTTCCTGTATTCCTGCTGAATTATTACTGCAGCCCCATATCGGATCTGCATGGACTTGCATGACTATGAATGACCTTACCCAAGAACAGTCCCCAGTGGATACACAAAGTTCCTCCTCTAGAGGCTATAGAAACACTAACAAACAGCAATGGGAAGAGAGAAAAGATCTGCTGTTTTTAAGATCGTTCACCAAACAAGAAGGAGAAGGTGACAAAGCAATCAAACTGATGTAAAACAAACAAAGTGCAGAACTTCGGAGGTAAGCCATGCTAAGTCAAGCCCCACACTTTTTATTAGAGGAGCCAGTGGTTAATAAAGCACAGAAGTTATATAAAACAATTAAGTTTTATATATATTCCAGCAGCAAAATTTGTCTTAAAATTTAACACACACGCACGCACACACACAAGGAACACATTTGAAAATTATACCAGTTTAGGAAATATCACATCATCATTTAAAATCCAACAGATAATGTCATGCATTGCTCCTCAGACGTGGGTTGCATGACAGTCCTTACACCCACCAAATCCAACCTTCCCAGGAATGTGGGAATATCAGATGTATCATCTTTAATGGAAAGCTCATGACACCCATTCTTCTAGAGGGTGTTCCCCTTTCCTGAACTCCTCCCATACCCCACTCCTCTCTTTAACATCCTTCCTTGGAGCTGATGGTGTTTGAAAAGAGCAGGAGGTTCATCACTTTAAGAAAGGTTTTTTACTCTGAGGCTTGGTTTTCCTCTGCTATTTTATACCTCTGTTTCTTCTTTGTTTTTTCATGCACTTGTGTTGGGGCTTGACAACAACCTGGCCCTTATGGTTTGGCTCCAAGATACACCCTTCCTACCACCAGAAATTTGTCAGCTAAAACTAGAATTACAACAATTAGTTGGAAAGAGGGATGGACAAGAAAAAGTACAAAAAGTGAGCTACTTAAGGAAGCATGAACATTCCAAAAGTCTGGAAAATATCCAAATGCTTTTTCACTGAAGAAGGTTTACACTACTGTATTTTCCATAGTTAATTTGAAGTCCTTGTCAATTGCAAATAAGAGCAATAAGTGCTGAAAGGGAGTGCTTAAGAAGGAAAATACCTATTATGCTACAAATTCTCATAGTTCCAATGTAAAATAAATTTGTGGAAACTTCTGTATGTTCTGTAAGCACAGGGCAGTCTTCCATTCATGTCCAAATAGGCGGTCTCACCGTTTATTTATTTTTTTTCAAACACTCCCATAAATGTCAGTGTGTTTTCTGCCACACATATTCTGGTGCACCAATGTGCTAAAAATAAGGCTGTGCTATTACTTACTATTACAAATACGGGGGCAGGCTCCAAGGTTGTTACTGAGGCCTTATAGAAAAATTCCATGAAGTCAAAGCCATCTGTGTTTGTTTTTTATCTTTAAAAACATATGGGAATGCTGATAGATTGGGAAATCATCATGTGTTGCCTTTCATTCCTTGTTTAACCGACATTATTTCTATGAACTAAAATAACATTGCTGAAATGTCAAGCGCATTTGCAAACACGTAGTTTTAAACTGTTCTGAAGTTCACACTCGAGAACACCCTGACACTAAAATACGTAATTTGTTAATTACGAATGAAATCACAGAACCACAAAAATCCATCTGATGCCTGAAAACCCTTTAGTGCAGCTGCGGGGAGCGATGTGTTTTGCCAGTGCTTCCACGCAGGTATTGACTGGAAGTTTATGGCTGGTGTTCCCTTTCTCAGGGCGCTCGTGAGGGGCTGGAGAAATCCCCACAGCTGCAAGACAGCAGCTGAGGGAGCAGGAGGATGCTGTGGCATCTCTGAAGCTTTTCCCAGCATTTTTGTTATTGGAAACAGATAGGAGTCAAAATCCAGCCAATTTACGGTAGGCAAAAAGGGGCAAACTCTGGAGAACGATGAAGGCTATGAATGTGTAAAAAAGCAGCTTAACGGCGTGTTGAAATTTCTGCTTGAATTCTTGTCCTTTGCAAGAGGAATTAAAATAATGTGCAATCGTCTGTGCAGATTTCACCTCAAGTGGGGCAGGGAGCATAATAAAACCTTCTGTTAAGTGCAACTGCCTGACACAGAGGCTACCTCAGGGACCCTGAAGCGGTTCAATGTGGAGGCAACATACCTGTTGGGATAAACGCTGCGTGTTGCTGCAACTGAGCATTGGCAAGAGCCTGTTGATAGTGCAAGACACTGGGATTGAAAACGGCACTGGCACCATTGCTTTTTTCAAGTGCTTGTCTCTTTGGTAAAGGGTGAAGAACACCAGGAGGAAAGGCCTGTAAATAAGGAAGTTAGTTAAAATGGCTCCATTTTTAAGATCTTGTCCGTAACATATACATAAATACAAAAATTTAGTATTTTTTAAAGCCGCTAAAGATGCCTCGCCATGCATATTAACTCAAAGCACAGCAATGTAAAATGAGTGAAATTGTTATTGGTAGCAAAAGCATGATACTATTAACCTAGAACTGTAGCAGCACAACTACTGAAAAGAAACGTTTGCTTTAAAGCAACGAAAATGGCATTGCCCTTAAGTAGGTTTTCAAATATTACAGGGAGAAAAAACCACTTGTGTTTCATTGCCAAGTATTTTCTTTTATTTTTAAATTTAAATATTGTTTCCTATTATTATACAGATTAATTGATTACGTTACGCGTTTTCAATTACAAAAGCAGTTTTATCTCAATTCGACTTTTCATGAGAGATTTAAAAAAGATGAAACTGTGTTAGGAACCAAACTAAATCGTCTGCGGTCTATTACATATGAGAATGAGATGGATAAATAGAGCTTCCGGTAAATTAATGAGTATGTGAAATCATTTCCGGTTGATGTTTGAAAAGTAAAGCGATACAAATTTCATTAGTTGCTTCTCTGAAGGAAAAAAAAAATTATAATAAAATAAAATAAAATAAAAAAGCTACATGCAAAGCAAAAGGTGAAAGGTCAAAGTACCAGGTCTACAGTTGCTTCGAGAGGTCGCTTCATTGCTTTGGCAGTCGACTGAGTCTTTTAATAACAGGCAGCGAGCACATGATGGCAGTGGGCCAATGGGAGTCAAGCGAATTAACATACAGGTAAACAGCAAGCAGAGGTGCGTCATGGGAACGGCATTGCATTTGTGGATAGGTGAGAAGGAAAAAAATATTCTGAATGCAATATACAACATACAAAACACTAGGCATGCACAACAACAAAAATGTCTTCTAAAGAAATGAATATTACATTTTGAATTAGTACCGAAGCAAAAATGCATCTACTATACCTTAGTTAAAAGCATATAAGAGAGTAAAATATAGATGTTTGAAATTCAGGAAAGTTGAGTAAAACAGCAGCTTGCAGACACTATTAAGCATCATATAAACACTTCACAGAGATGCAGAAAGTTTTAAGGATACACCTATTGGAATTCCTGATAAGTTAGTTTGGTCACATTTTGAAGTGGGAAAATTGATTTTGGAAGTCACATTTTCAAATACAAAACACTAGTGAAAGTTGTAATGCATTACAAATGCTATTAATATCAGTGCTTACAAGGTGAGTGTCTTTTAATTTAGAGAAGTGAATAATTCAATCGTCAAAAATGAGAGAGGTTTTCCTTTGCCAATACAAAACACAGTACACAGTATGTCCACTTACACTAACTTATCATTAATTCCTTTTCTCCTTCAGCTGGGTCATTTTTGTAGATTTTTTTTTATCTTGTAACTTACCACATTATATTGAGAGGGGAAAAAGGTCTTTCAGAATTGAAAACATACTTTCTAAATTTTGCTATAACCTTCAGTACTAGCTTCAGGAGCAGGGAGTAAAATTGGGCTCCCAGTTCATAAGCCAACATTAACATATGAGTTATGATACTAGTCCAGCATTATTCAAATTTTTCAAAAAGTATTTAGGTGTAGTACATAGGCATATACATTTATGTGTTCTTTCATAGTAAATTCAAACTTATGGCTGATTTGACAGCATTCTGTAAAAAAATTCTCATATAAAATATTACTTCCAAGTTTTATAGTGTAAATAGTTCTTACAAACCTTTAGAGAGGAAAGAAAAATTTACTTAGAAATGAAAATTTTTACTTTTGTTTTTTAAACACAGGCTGATATTTAGCTCTTTTTTAGAATATGCAGATTATGTCTATCTTGAAATCAGTATGTGGAAATAGGGAACAAAAGTTGAGGTGGAGGAAGAGGACAAGGCACAAAATGCCTGCAAACACCTTGTGGTCATAAGTTTATCAGGTGCCAACAGGGTATTCTGCAGGACAGTCCTCATTTTACTTATTCCTTGTACCTGTCTCTGTAGCATGAGTCTTCTCAACACTCTCCGCATCTCTTCTTTAGCACTTTTCTGGGTTATATACCCTGATCTACAGGACCTGCTCATCTCTCTGGGCCCAAGACCCAGACACAACAAGAAACACCTAGCCTGAAGTGGGCATCTGGACAGACTTCTGTCTAAGCAGGACATTGTGCAGGTACCACTGCAGAGGACATTGCTCCACAGCCTCAGCCACTCTGCCTCCAGCACCGAGGGAAGTCTACACAGAGGTGACACTGTAAAACTGAATTCAGCATAATGCCATGACGAAGTCCACAAGCTCAAATCAACATTGCTAAGAGTAAAGTGTTTCAGTTAATATACCTTTATTATCCAAATACAGATCTTATCTAATCTCACTTGTTGACTTATTATCTTTTTGTTTATTATTGCCTTTCTCCAATTTTTCTCCATGCTCTTCTTAACATCATCTCCCTCCTTTGAAGCTTTCTTCTGGCTTTCCCCTCATAGTTCAGTCTTAGTCTTAGCTCAAAGGCTTGATCTGTTCCTAAACATACTCGTCAACCTTGCTTCCATGTAGTCTCCTATTCTTTTCAGGCTTTTAAACTGCTCATTTTACTCTCTTACCTTAATATTTTCTTTTATTTCATCCTGACAGTAAAACCTCCTTTGCTTTTTTCTGTTCCATCAGATTATCTCCTTCTAAACATTTGATCTACATAACTAACAACCAACTAATCAATAGCTACAGGATAGAGAGGAAGAGGATGTAAAAAGGAAAAAAAGGTAATATTAAAAATGATCAAACATCCAGGGCATAGTATTTGCCTGCCATACAGCACATTGGTATGCTATAATGTCTCCAGGAACACAAACAAGATCCACACCGCAGTGGCCTCCATGAATGTGCAAGGAGCTCCTGACTAAACACAAACAAAAGAAGGAAAGCCCACAAGAGGTGGGAGAAAGGACAGATGGCTCAGGAGGAACAGGGACACAGCCTGAACATGCAGGGATATGTTAAGAGAGTCAAAGATCACCTGGAGTTGAATCTGGCACGGGATATGAAAGACAACCAGAAGGGTTTCTGAGCAACAAAAGGAACACTAGAGAAAATGGGTTTCCACTGCTGAATGGGCCAGGCAACCTGGTGACACAGGACATGGGAATGGCTAAGGTTCTGAAAATCCTTTCCATCTCAGTCTTTACTGACAAGATTGGCCTTCAGGCCAGTGGGAGACCAGTGGGAAAGACTGAAGTGAAAAAGATTTTCCCTTGGAGGAGGATGATCAGGCTAGGGAACATTTAGACAAGCTGTACGTATACGCAAACCCACAGAACTAACAGAATGCACCCTGGGTGCTGAGGGAGCTGGCCAATGTCACTGCAAGGTTACTCTCAATTATCTTTAAAAGATCCCTGTGACTAGGGGAAATTTCCAAAGACTGCAAGAAAGTAAATGACACTCCTATCTTCAAAAAGGGCAGGAAGGGAGGTCTGAGGACTGACAGGTTGGTCAGTCTCACCTCAGTCCCTGGGAAAGCAATTGAGCAAATCCTCCTGAAAACTATCTGCAAACACATGAAAGCCAAGACAATGATGGGAAGTAGTCAGCATAGATTTATGACAGGGAAATTGTGCTTAACCAGCCTGACATCCTTCTATGATGAGACTGGCAGGGTGGTGAAGGGAGAGCAATGGATGCTTTTTCTCTCGATTTCAGAAAGGATTTCAACACCATTTCATCCCCATAGACAGATTTATTTATCATGGGCTAAATGGGAAACAGGAAGTTGGACTGACAATTGTCTCATGGGCCAGGCTCAAAGGGATGTGACCAGCAACACAGAGCCCAGCTGGAGGCCTGTCACCAGTGGTGTGGAACTTGGAGGAGTGGTTGATACACGAGACAGATGTGCTACTGCTCAGAGGGCCTAGGAAGTCTGGAGAAATGGGCACAGAGGAACTTCACCAAAGTCCAACAAAGACAAATATCAAGACCTGCACCTGGGGAGGAACATCAAGAGGCACTAGTACATGCTGGTGGCCACAAAGGCTTGGCAGAAAAGACCTTCAAGATCCTGGTGGACAGCAAGCCAGCAATGCGCCATCACAAGCGAAGGCAGCTGATGGCATGCTGGGCTGCACTGGGAAAGTACCACCAACAGGTGGAGGGAGGTGATTCTTCCCCTCTACTCAGCCCTGGTGAGGCCACATATGGAGCACTCTGTCCAAGTCTGGGCACCTCAGTACAAGAAAATACAGGTGTACTAGAAAACACTCCCAGAAAGGACCTGAAAGATGATCAAGGGACTGGATTCAGCCTGGAGAAGATACAGAGGAATCTCATCAGTGTACACAAACACCTGATTTCAGGGTAAAGATGGAGCCAGTGGTGCTCAGGGACAGGAGAAGAGACAATGGAAAAAATTTTAAATAAAAGAAATTCCATTTAAATGTAAGATTAAAAAAAAAAAGGAGGCATTTCTTTTTACTGGAAGTATGGAGCACATTTTTAAGTTATGGAGTGCCAAACAGGCGCATTCTGAGCAATCTTCTCTAGCTCCCCTGTTTAAGCAGGGAAAATGGGCTAGAATATTTTGTACAGATTTCTCTGCAAAATGTTACCCTGAATTACAGGTCCCTGTTGCCTTCTCCTGTGACATTAGACTGCTAACATTTCAATTCTATGTTTCCAAAGATGCTTCATCTTGCTTTGAGGCTAATGCAACTCTAATTAAGCCTTATTTCAAACCACAGGATATATATCTGCAACCGTTACCAAAGTGCAAAAAAAATTAATCCCCTCATGTCTCTCCTTTCTTATTTAGTATAGTGCCTAGAAATATTACATTCTCTAAATGAACGATAAATATTGCACAACAGAAGCTAATCAGAATAAAAATCCAATCTTCTCTGCTGTAATTTCCAGATGGTATTCAATTTCTGCAAGCACAGGAAACTTTAACTAAAAATCATCCAATTTGAAACAAAGGCTGTGGATACTATTAGAGAAAGAATATTAAAACTTAAGAAATAGTCTTCTGTTCGGTGGTTTACTTTCTTGCATAACTTACCCTTTGTCCCTCAAAAAAGTCTAGTCTTTTCTAATTTGTTAAATACAATAGCTTGGGGTAGTTATGTACTATACTGTATTGTGTTTCTGGTGGGCTTTTAAACCAGAGAATAACTGTATTGTCTATAACTATTGTATGCACTGCCCACAAGTCCACAAACCACATCTGCTTAATTATTCGTCCACTGCCAGCAATGAGGACAATGATTCTTTGATTTGCTGCCAGTAGTTTTGTCTCTCAAGTCAGATCCTGCATGTTCAATTTATTTAACTTTATCAATACTACTGCAGATTCACCAACTTTTCTGGTAGCAACTGTAGAAGGAATCCAATCCTGGTGAAGGGGTGGGCTGTCTTGTCTGAGCAGTTTTAAGAAAGAGGTTAAAATATCTGAAAATAAAAACCCTCACTCTCTTTTCTTCTGACTGTAGCCACAATCTTTCTTTCCCAATGATTCCCATTATAGTTTACTACTTTAAAACCTCATGATTCAAGTAATTGGCCCATAATAGCAGGAGAGGCAGGAAGTCTCTAGGTGTGAAATGCATCTAACCAAAGTTCAAAAAGATACAGGCAACACTTCTCAGTCATTGCGGATAGCTGTAGATCTACAGAGAGCAGTTCTTTCTCATCCTCAGACAGGCACTAATGGTACATCAGATGAGTGTCCTGGTTTTTCTACACTACCAGTACAGTGAGACCAAGGTGGCTGGCTGGTTGTCTCATTTCTAAGGTGGACTGTGCTGATTTCAATACAGGTTTCTGTTCTACTACTGATCTCTGAAGCTTTCTCTTCTCTTACTCTCTCTTTGCTTTTCTTCCAAATTTCCACATGTGTATCTGCTGTCAAAGAGCTAAAACAGCATATGTGTCCCTGTTTTCCTGGGAACACTGAAGCTTATCAGTTTTATTTCTGTTTGGAAATAGTAGGGGCAAATTTACATATAATTAAGGCAGAGAACAGAAGTGGTATAGAGTGTCATTTGCTTCACTGTCTTGAATAGAAATACAGCATTAAAACAAGGGCATAAAGAAAAGAAAGTGCTTCCTCCCATCAAGCAGTAGTAATAATTTTATAAATTCTTATCTTTCACCAAAATAAAAAAGAAAAATTTTTAAAAAATAGGCAAAAGAGAAAAGAAAGTATAAGCAAACAGCATTAAATTGAAGCAAAATAGGCATCAAAAAAAAGGCAGCCATACATGCCAGCACTTACCATCACAGTCGCAGCTGCCGCAGCTGCCTGGGCTGCCACTGCAGCCTGGTTGGCTTGGTGTTGCGCCGCTTTGATTTTGGCCTGCAAATGTGCAGGAGGGTGAAAATACTTGCATTTCTCCCTCATGCAACGACCTTTTATGTAATCCATACACACGGTTACGGTGTTGTCGTTTGTGTCAATCATTGTGCTGTCTGCCGGATGCGCAAAGCGGCAATCAGTCTCTCCACGCGCACAATTCCCCCGCTGGAACTCCCTGCACACCTACATGCAAAACAACACACGTTGCAGGGCCCCGGCTCGGCGCAACGTGAAAGGGCAAGGAGTGTCCCACACCCCCAGAAGACAGACTGCCCCTTCCCCTGTTAGGTCAAGTTTTACAGCAACTTCAGTTTAATAAACCTTTCATCTTCTGGTGGGTGAGGGGAGTGCATCTATTTGACCCTTATGTTCTTGGCTCCTCAGGTAGCTCTCTGGTACTGTGGCTAAATAAACTTAACACGCAACAGAAGCATTCCCAAATGCCTTTCCTTTTTTCCTGTTCAGAAAGCAGCTGGGAAGGATACTTTTACTTACTCATGTAACTGCTCCTGCAAAACTAGCTGGGAATCACAAAATATTTTGTTTGTTTCTGACTACACTTTGTATTCTTGCAGGTTGACTGGTAGGGAAGGAGTTCCTCTTGCTGAAACCCAGGGAAAATACACATCAGATGCACTGTATTCTTTATGGAGTCTACAAACAAAGTTGATAGCCTACTTAAAAATGATTTTCAAAAACGGGCAGAATGAACACACTGATTTTCCTAAGAAGAAATGTGCTCTTGACGTGGGTGCTTAGGATTTTGGGAAAGGACATTCATTTCTGCAAGAGCCATTTGGCCTCCTTGTGTACTCGGATCACAGATTCCACTGAGTCCAGCCACGCAGTGATCCAGCAACAGCTGGGAGGCTCTGCACATAGCTGGGGGCTTGTCCCTTCAGCCTGCTGCAGGGTTGGTAATATTCCACATCTGCATTGGCAGCTCAGGCCTGAAGGGCTACACCATTCCCCTAATAGCAATCCATAAAACTATAAAGTTCCCTTATTATCAGTGCAGAAAAACCAAGACAATTATTACTGAAATAAAAAAATTGTTAAATATGTCATCAAGGCATGCCTTAAAAGGCATGTATACCTGAGGTTTTTTGAGATGATGAACTTTACAAAAAATGGAAACTCAAGCTTATGTCTGTGTATTAAATACAAGCAAAAACGCTACCTTAAAACTAACAGGACTTAATTACCACTGGCTAAAAGTGCAGAAATCCTGCCTGGTTACAAGTTTTTTACCTGTAGCAACTAAATTTAAGCTTTGCTTCTAAAACAACAGTTCTACCCTCCAGGATCTCTTGCACAGCCTAACAGAGAATGTGTTTCTAGTCACAGTGGTGTCTACAGTACCTCCAGTTTATCAGTCCTGAGGAGTTTCTGGGTAGCAGTTGAACTGGGGACTGAAACCGGTGGACTTCCAGGAACAATGACAGGTGGCGTGGGTAGGATCTCAGTCGGGACTAAGCCAACTCCCGGTGTTACTGGCGTTAGGTAAGGAGCAAAGCTAATAGCCGTGTTCGTTCCTATTGTGGGACCCACTGGAAATGTGGGCTGAAAAAGGAAAACACACACCAAGATGAAGAAAAAGCCCCTTAATCAATAGCTTACTAGTTGTCTTTTGCTTGCTGTTCTTTCTGGCACTGATTCATTTTCTTAATGAAAAACTTTAAACAGCTGGCAAAGCACAAAGCATCCTCTCTTCTTTTAATCATGTAACACATTCCAGCAGCACATGAAGAACCACCTTTGTAACTCTATTATTGGAAAAGACTCTGCTCATGCAAAGGAAGTCCTACTTTGAACCTGAATCTGTGTGGAGGTCCAGCTTACATTGCAGGCTTATTTACACATCTAAATGTAGAAATAACATAGATTTTATTGCTTTTTCTCAATACCTGTTTTCCTTGGGAAAACAGGCTGTTTTTCAAAGTATTCAGATTTCATAGCTGAAGCGTTATTAACTATATTAAAACCATATTTCTAATAAGAGTACCTATAATGAGCTCTTTGGCATGTAACTTCCAGTATGTTTGCATACTGTATTTTGCCACCTCCTGCAATTTTATGTTACTGTGTCTCATACACTGAAAAAACTCAACTTTGAAAACGTTTGTGTGCTCAGCTGTCTCCAGTGGCAAGCAGAATAAATATTATAATCTCAGCTGGACACAATATTTAGAAAGGGATTATTCAGGCTTAGATTAGTTCATCATATGAAAAATTTTGATTGGAGGGAATGATATGGGTCTAAAAACCTTGTTTTGTTCCTTCCTACAGTGAATCAGTGAAGTCACGACCAGAAGAAAGAGCATTTGTGTGATGCTAAAACAGCCATGATGAGGCAGAATAGTGGGTTTGTTAACACCAGCTCCACAAGGGCTGGAGGCAGAACATCACCACGGTCAGCCCATGTTCAGACCTGGAAAGTGCTTTAGTTCTGCAGAGCTGAGTACCCCAGAGAGTGAAGCTATAATTATAAAAGAGGAAAAACTACGCAGAAGAACAGGACGCATCTCTGATTAGCTTTGTCAGAAATTAGGTTCCCAACTAAGCCATCAGCTAGAAACACAACAGAACACTAAAGACTTCAAAACACTTTAACAAAGGAGGAGTGTCCTTCTCATTAAGGTGGCCTGCATGACATAAAGTATAAAGAAAATATGCAAGAGAAAACACAGGAGCTAGAAGGCAGCTTTTTTCTTTTTTGTGTTTGGTTTTCTTTGGATTTTTTGTCTTTGGAACCAATTACTAAATTATAAAAGGATGTAACTTAGTACCAATAACACACTCTGAGCATACCAGGATAACCAACTACACAGAAATGGCATCTAACTACCCTTAAGAGTTAACAGTGTATTATGCTGTGTTCTAATCAGTGATAAAATCTGCTTGATATCAAGCAACCCAGTTTATATGTCAAACATGAGCTAAATTCTGAAGAGCATAATAATGAGCATTTATATGAAACAATGGTTCGACTATGTTGAAGACAATATGTGTCATGTGAAATATAAATAACAGCTTTGTGTCAGATATGATTTTAAGAATAAATCCACTCGTCAAATGACTTCTATGAAATTTTCTTTCACTTTTTATCCATTTGGTCAAGGCTGAGTCATCTTAATCTGGCAATTTATGTGAGATGGACCTGACATTTTTATCACAGCAATCAGTACAGAAGACATTACGTCAATGAAATTGTAAAGTTCAAATGATGAAATGGATGAGATGAACAAAGTATCGTTTTGCCACTTCAATTTTTCTCATAATATTAAGTGGTGGAAATTATTACTTCATCAAAACTTTTTCTGGTGAAAACTCAAGCAGTAAGTCCCCAGGAAATATCAAGACACATTAGGGGGCCAACATCACCAGATACAACTCGATGAACATGTACCAGAAATTCAGGGAGTCCTGACACTCAATTCCTAATCCCACCTGACAGCAGATGTTTCGAGTATAAAAAGGCATTACTGAAAAAGGCATCTGGGGTGAGTTTCCTGTGACCAAATGCAGATGTCTTCTTCTGAGATACCTACACTTGACTTCTATGGTAGCCCATGGAAAGACAAAGGCACTTTGAAAACTAAATAATCTAATCCAAATGCTGATGTCTGGAACAAGCCAAGCAAATAGTAATTAGGAGTGCCAATGTCTTTTGATAAACTATAAATGGACCTTGGAAACTCACTGCAGAGTTGGTGTCAATACTCCAGATACCTCAAGTTAGAGAAAAAAATCCCACTCCAGTGGTGTGCCTTACACTAGAGATTTAGACTGAAAAAACACCATTAGCAGCTATGTATGAAAAGTTTAATCCAGATTACTTGCCAAACCAGGCTTTGGAAGTCTGCTACACTGAGGAGCCCAACTGTAAGGGCTGCCCAGAGCAACTGATCACTTTAGTGCATATCCAAATATGCTGCTCATGCATGCCAGGCCCTAGTTCTATATCACCTCCTGGATATGAAGGGTCTCAGGCGAGACCCTTCAATCACCTGTCATAGGTGATTCCTATGAATCACCTTGAGACAAAACACTGAGTTTGTGAAATGCATGCACCACCAATTCTCTGTCTTATCCTCAGACACTTCAGACTTCAATACATTAAGAAAATGTTAATACTCATTAACCTTTGTTCCCGGTACTGGGATTCAATAATATTTAAAGCCATTCAAATGCATATACTCCTGAGAAACTTTGTGTTCCTACTCAAATTACTTACTAGCAAATTATTGTTATACAAATTTTCACCTCCAGAAGAATTATAGGTAAATACCTTGCAAACATTACATGAAATGCATTAAGGGTGGAAAAAAAGAGGAAAAAATTGCAAATTATTATGGGATAAAAGAAAAAGAAATCAAGTCTACTTGAACACTCCATTACATCTTGAAATGCAAATATAAATGAGCATATCTCCAGCATCTTGACCATTCTTTATGTAAACAGACAGGAACTATTTTTATTGACACTATTTAGAGAACTTATGCAGGTCAATAGGGTCTTCAATTTTACTTACCATTAAGACCATCAGAGAAATCTACTTACCACTGGCTGTAGTGGTGTCCCTGGAAACATAAACTGCATTTGCTGGGCGAGCATTGCTGCTGCAGTTTTTTGTTGGATTAAGTTGTTCCTGCCATTGATTTCCAGTTGAGTTTTTAAATGTGTTGGTGGATGAAGGTACTTGCAGTTCTCCCTTGTACAACGACCCTGGAAAAAGAAGTCACACTAATCAGTCAGCTGCTTTTGATGGTAGTTTAATGCCTTTGAGCAAAATATTACATCATAAACTACGCAAGAACTAATGAAACACAGGGTGTTTCCTGGGAACTATGCAGAGGGCTGAGAGGAGCTGCTGGCCTTGAGCTCTGCCTCAGCCCACCACCTCTGATTGATCATTAAGGCTGCTAGCCACAGGGAAAAAAAGAGAAAGGCTGTGAATCAGCATTTTTATGGTTAAGTACAGATTACTGCCATACAATTAATTATCTCAGAACTGTCCAGACTGCCTGAACTGCCTCTCATGACATCCTGGCTAGAGTATCTGGTGTTACTGTAATATAAAAGTTTTTATTAAATGACATCACATGATGAATAACAAATTGAAACCCTCTTTAAGAGAAATGCAGCTTTTGAGTACATCATATTAAAGATAATTGTGTGATCATGGCAGTGAGGGTCTAAAGTTGCCACTCTGCTTGTGTTCTCTCATACATTCACCCTTATTCCAGTTCATTGCCTTCCAGACTCCTGTTTTTATTACATCAACACAACTCTGAACTACTTCCATTCAAGTATAAAAGAAGTAAAGGTGGTACTTTTACAGCCTAAATTTAGAAGCAGTGCATGGATCTAAATCTGAAGGTACACAGCAAAAGGACAGCTCCAATTAACATGTCAGGAGGAGTTTTTAGATAGTTGTGAGATAATAAGAGACAATAAAAATACAGGTGGGCTGTCATCTTGAGGTGGCTTGGGTTAGAGGAGATGGATGTAAAAGCTGATCCCAAACACAGGTAGAGTGGCATAAGACATACTGATATATTTTCCCTCAAAAAGGGAAATTGTAGGGTGCACCAGGAGGTTGTGCAGCTGCAGGGCAGGACCTGCTGAGATCAGAAGCTCCTTGATGACATGGGTCACAAACAATCACAGAATTTTAAGAGATGTGACTAGAGGGCCTAAAGCATTAGTCAAACTGCATTGGACACACTCAACTTGTATAAGTTGTTTCCAAATTGAAATGTTTTTAAGATATGCTTTTTAAACTTCCCATTCACCAGTATTAGGGCTTTACTATTTGTAGACAAGCAGGAATATCCTTCTATAGTCAAGAAAGCATCCAGATCCCTATGCAGGAATATCACACAGTACAGACACACACACACACTGCTACAAAACTTTCAACAGGCTTCAAATGTCCCAAAACTAGTGTTATTGTTATACTTTTGACTTAGACACCAAAACAGTGTGGATTCTGCCTCTAATTTGCCACAAGGATGTCATAACTAGCTGTTCAGGGGTGAGATAAACATTTTCAGGAAGCTTCTCCTGTGTCCAGGCTGATGGGAATACAAACAGCTATTTCCACACTATTAAACTATTGAGAACAGCCCTTTGCTGAACTGCCCCTGGCTGCTGCTGCAAGTATGCTAAACAGCAGAAGCCAGAAAATGCAAGAAAGCTAAAATTTAAGAAAAAGCAATGGTCTCAACACTCAAGAACAATGGTTAAGCGCTGTTTTAACCTCCTAGTACAGATGCAGCCACTTTCAGGACATCAGGCCTTCCTTCTGCTGAGAGAATCACTAATGCTGCCTTATTTAATGAGTTACACAAAAGAACGTTACTTTGTCAGCTGGCATGAGCAGAACCAGAAATAGTCATGATTTGATGGACACAAAAGCAAGCTGGCTCTTTCATTTGGGGGGAATGTGGCCTTTACCATCATAATGCTAAACTGGAGCAGATTCAGCACAGACAATGAGCATATCCATTTTTGTTGGCTGATGAGGCCAACTGATTTAGACATTTTTAACTGCTATCTGTTTTACCTTAGCCTATTTTGTATATGAACAGCTCCTACAGCAAATCTGAAGATTAAAAAAGCAAAATCATCTCAAATTACTGATCTGAATCTGATGGAAATATCGACCTATGGAATCAAAAATGTTCCTTAAACAACGACTAAGAGCAACTCTCATGCACAGTGGCTTCTGAAGTACCTCAAACCTGAACAGTGCCTTCAGCCAGACCTCCACTCTCACCTCTGAAAGCACACAGCTACTGTATACCATCACTTCAAGCTCTGCAAAGCAAGCCACAGTGCACAAAAGATTGGTTATTTCTGAAAACTTTCAAAATAATCCAACCATACAAAACTGTACTGTCCTCTCTGAAGTTATTCACGTCTGTGCATCGTTTACCAGTTTTTTGAGCTCCTGGCTAGCAGTGAATGTACGTACTATAAAAGAGCTGTGTGGTCCCACCACGCTGCTATAGAAAGCCCTCTAAACAGATCAAGCCTTGTTGAAACTAAATGACCCAAAATAAACTGCCGTGGAATGAGCACTGAAAATACTGAGTAAATTAATCTGCCCTCACTACAAAATTAAATAAATTCTGAGACCAGCTTTTTTACTTTTTGGACCTACGATGGTAGCAGAACTACACCTATAAGGAATTTTTCATTCCTTTTTTCCCCAAATGCTCCATTTCCCAACTACTAATCACTGCACAAACAAAAATTCAAAACTGTAGTATCATTTCAGTCAAATGAAATTATATTGACCCTGAAATTTTGTGCTTATTAAAAAGTCAAATATGAAGTCCAACTCACATGGCAGCACATATCAACAAAAAAGCAGAACAGGCAGCTGTACACAACATGCAGGCAAATTCAACAAATCGGTTGGGTCACCATCAATAAGTCCACTTTGTAAAAAACTACTTGCTAGAAGGCCACATCATCACAAATGCAGAGACAAAATCAGGTACTTTAACTTTCAGGTGCATCAATATGAAGCTTCTGGAGTGAGGCTTGATTCATCTTAAAACCACAGCAGTTTAGGAGCTGTTGCACAGACATTCAGTCCCTCTGGCACAGGACAGCACAAACTCAGCAGGAAAAGGCAGGCGTCAGGGAAAAATAATTGTTTCTTACAACTTTTAACCTGTTCCCAGATATGAGTCAGAGTCCTGAAACCGAGGGCACAGACAGGTTGGTTTGAAACTGGGTCCCTAGAAACTCCTGTCACCCATGAAGTGAAGGTTATCAACAAGCACATCATAAGCAGTTGTGCACTTCCCATGGGAGTTCATACAAAAATATCACTTTCAATGAGCTGTCTCCTTATCTGCAATGGATAGGAACAACAAACAGACATCAGATTACATTCCCAGCAGTCTGTTACTCCCCTCATCCAGGAAGGATGGTACCTAACCTTTTATTTCTTCGCCTTTGTCCTCTACAGCTGTCCAGCCTACTGCCTGGCACCACATTTCAGGCAGGTAATGAAAGTTTTAACACAAAAACTACTTTTCTACTGCTAATTATCTGGACCAGAACATGTTGTGGCTTGTGTCAGGCTGTCCTGCATGTTTCACTCTAGTAAAGCAGTGGGAGAGGGAAAGGGTGCATCAAGAAGCTGGGAACTCAAAGGACTTCAGTGCCCAACACCAGGGCACAGCAAAGAAAGGCTCCACTTCTGCAGGGGCAATGGTCTTGGGAGCTTAACTGCAAAAACACATCCCTTAACAAGCCATGTCACACCATTGGCTTTTTTTTTTTTCAAATCAATAGATTTTTCCATTAAGAACAATAGGTAGTTTGTCTAAGATCAATGCCAGAAGACAGCCCACAGACTGGAGTATATTAAAAAGTTAGATATGTGCTTAGAATTTTAAATTTAAAATAAGCAAAATGAGGTGAATGCAGAAGTAACACCCCATAACTTTGCACGTTAACACACTAAGGATCCGTTTCCTGTCTTTGAATATTTCATAAATTCACAACTTCTTTCAGTATTTTACTCTTGCTCTAATAGTAACAACAACGATAATTAATTCAAGCTTGGGAATTGCTTATGTATAATAATGAGTTAGCTTTTACTTATTAAACTAATCTTTCGTAAAAGTAAGATGTTTGAACAGAAAAAAAAAAGGCAAAGCAATGTTTTTTCTATCTCTTAAGGCACGAATCAACTAAAGCTTGCAGAATTATTTTGCTCAGGTACAGAATTTACACTATTAGTGGGAAATAACAGAGCATGACTCCCCCAGCTCACAGTGTAGCAAACAGGTTATCCAACGAGAAGCAGAAAAGCAGGAGTCCTGCTGCCTTGCAGCCGTGACCCTTGTTCTGAACCTCGCTCCCCAGGGTGCCTCCAGCTCCCCCTACTCAACTCTGTTCTCCGACACTCTCAGGTTTCTACTGTACCCCACCTCTCTCCTTCCTTCTGCCCCACAGCAGGCTCCCACCTCTGCTAACTATAGCCCAGGAAAAACTCCCAGGATAATTATAACTGGCTGGAGCCGTGCGTGTCCTCAGGGCCGGCCAAGACGCGCACGCTGCTGGCAGACGGCTCTCGGCAGCGGCTCAGTGCCCGCTCCTGCCTCTTCCTTAATAGGGTAAAACTTTGGATCTCTCTTCTACCCAGACACTGATTTTTGCATAATCAGAAAGAACTTTGAGATATGTCTTTGAGATGTCTGCTTCTAGCAGCCTTGCTTGAAATTTGCTGCATTGTTCAGAAGTTATTAGGGTGAGAGGATGACGCTGGCAAAAATATGGACAGTGCATTTATGCAAAACCTGCTTCCTTAAGAAAATAAGCTAAACCTAAAATGCAGATGAAATTATATGAACTCCCAAGATTGAATATGCAGTCTAATGGGAAAAGAAGAAAAGTATATGATTTCCAAGACATAAATGGTTTTGCAAGGCATCTGAGCAACTGGTTCTACAAGGGAAAAAAAGATTTTCTGGTTTCCAGATAGACACTATGAGATCTAAACATTTGCTGGAGTCAGAAAAGACACACACAAATTTTTAAAAAGTAATAATCGCCTGATGCCACAACTATTCCTCCCACTCAAAAAAAAACTTGCCATTTTCTGTATACTTTGGACATGCCTGTAAAGATCAGAACACATTTTAAAACAGTAATGCCTTTGCAGCTGTGGGCATGCTATTTAGCTAAACATCACCTACTGAAGGTATTGCACACTGCTAAAACCCCAGCAGAGTGGGAGCTAGCACAAGCCACTGTCCAGGGTGGTGGCAGCACATGGCAAGAATAGCCACAAAGACAGCAGAGTCAGCAGCTGGGGTGGTACCTAAGGCATAAATACTTCCTTGGAAGAGTTTCTGTCAACAGCAGAAACTGTTTTTTCTCCTTTAGGATTCTTCCTCGGCAGCCTCTCAGCAAATTCGGTTTTGGAACATGTGTGGCCTCACGCAATCAATTAAAAAATTTCAGTATTGCCTAAACCAGGAACTTTTCAATTGTGATAATCCTGTGCTCCCTGAGGCTAAAAATAGACCCAGTCAAAAGGAGGGCAGGTATTTTGAGAAACTTGAGCTTCTGCTCCTATGCATAGACAGCCACACTAACTCTACCAGCCCAAAACATCCAGTTCAAAAGTTATTTTTCAAATGCAGAAATATCCAAAAGTAAAAAAAAAACCCAAAACACTAAAGAAAACACTCTGTATTCATACACAGAGAGGTTTGATTCCTCTTGTTCTACAGGGTTTAAATGCATGCATTTCCCTACACATTTTAGTACATGAGAGTTCAATCACCAACAGCACTTTCAACACTCATGGAAAACCCTCAGACTTCAGTTTGGACTGAAATAAAAAGCATTTCCATCTAACATCACAAACCATGAATTGTATGTTCCTATGCAGATCAATCTGCTTCCTAACTTCACTCAGGAAGTAAAAAAACAGACAGCACAGCTCCATTAAAGTACTCCCTTTGCACTTGCTGTGAATACGCACCACCTCACACAATCTGTAGGACTACACATGCTCATAGAGTTATGCATATGTCCAAGGACTTAGGGGATTTAGTTAAGCCTTAAGAATGACTAGTCAGAGATTTAAAAAAAATGTAACGTAGCATTTTATTTTTTACTTAAGGCATACAAAAAATTTTCAATTTTTTTTTCATTTTGCATAATTTCACATCTAGAGTACATTGCCTTGCAAACATGTATGCTTATGAAAACACAATTTTTTTTTAGCCTAAGCAGAATTTTATATAATTTTATAGAAAAAAATGGAGCTCAGAATAAGATCCCTTATCTTGAAAATGGGGCTCACTTGAACTATTTGTGAAATTGAAAAATAATTCAAGGGGACCAAACTGTACTACTAATAGAAATATTAAGCTTCTGATGGTGAGTTTAAATACCTCAGACTTTACTATTTGCCATACATCTTATAAACACAGAGACCTAAAGGAAAAAATGTATTTCAAAACAACACAAGCATCTCTTATATTACACTTGAAATGGTTCCGCTCTTATATCTGTTTTCCTGGGGAAAAAAAAAACAAACAGACAAAAGCTACCAACAGAAACGACTTAAAAACAACTTAAAAACATTGCTGAGAACTTAGTTCTGTATTTATAAAGCCACCTTGCAAGTCCACCCACCAAAGTTAGTGAGTGTGCATACATATTTATATGCACCTACACACTTCCGTCAAGAAAAAGTAGAAGGCAAATTCACTTCCCTACTTTAAGGTAGAAAAGAAAGAAGAAAAAAAATTCTCAGGTGACTTCAGTCTGATTCAGTTTCCAACAAGCTAAGAAAACCCATTAGTTACTCTTTTAATGACTTCAATTTTTTGTAAGACACTAAAAGCTGGTAAAATAAAAATTATCATTTTATTCATAAAAGTAGAGAAAAAGAACTGCCTGTAACTGATAGAAAAGAATAGAAAAAATATTGAACAAAAATGGAAGCCTTACAAAAAGATGGAATGTCTAAATGATGTAAGAGTCTTACCACTAAAGACTTAATAGGAGATATTTATTTAAATGGAAAAAGACAAAATGTTCTACTGAAGAACACATTTGCAATGCACAAAGAGCTCTGAGTCTCTCAAGATGCTCTTTCAAACAAATGTTGAGCATAGCTATAGAGAATGGTTTAATAATTTGCCTTGCAATATCAAGGGAAGTGTACTCAATATTAAATTGCTCAGAAGACAAAGAAGTCAGGCAGATATTGCAGACGCCAAAAAAAATCCATTTATGAAATTCTAAGTTGTTTGACAAACATCCTTGAGATTATTCTCACAAATAAGAAGACAACTCAGACAAAGAGACAACCATTTAATATCAATTTGTTTTATTTCTGTGTTTACTGCCTTGAAAATAATTTGAGAAAAGTAGGGCAATAGAGATTATTTCTTCCCCAATTATGTAGCTCTTTTTGTTTTCTTTTCCCCTTCTCCCCCCTTCACTGGCACTCAAAATCAACCAGTTATTTTCACCTTAGCATCAAGTTTGGCTACCAGCATTGATCAGCAGTACATCACAAGCAACTGTGGACAAGCCTTGAAAGAAATCTTCACTCTAATGCACACAGACAACTTGCATGGAATGAGAGGCAGCCAACAGGTAGTATAAGGGAAAAACCCAACAGAATGAACATAAAGAAAGTGGAGGGAAGCATAACCTTATTTAGATAAAATTCTTCAGATGCCTGATTTCTATTACATGGGTGGTGAGAGTCTTCACATGGCACAAAGCTGCCTTGTGCAAGTCTCCAACACAGCTTCCCTGTGGGAGGACTGGATGCAACCTGCCATGGGACTCAAGATGGTATTCAAAAGCAGAGCAATGTTTTAAGCCTTCCAATTCTGCCCATCCAGAGAAGTAAACATATTCACTGATTCCTGCATTATAGAAAAAAATGTCTAAAACCTTTATAGTCTCAGGATAGAGCATTACACATAGTTAACTGATTGTTGGGCAGCTTTAACACACCTGCTCATCCTCAAGGATTGAGTGTTTTTGTGGAGGACAGAGGAGAGATGTGTAAATTGCGGGCTGGACTGCACAGTAAGTCAAGGTGACACAGATTTTTGCTGGTAAACAACATACTCCACCATTAAATTTAACTTGACTGAACTGTAAAAGAAGATAAGAGCTTGATAAGAGGCAATTTTCTTCAAATTTTCTCAGTATCTCACGAGCAGACAAAAGTAGCCATTCCAGAATTAATCATAGCAAAGAAAGGTAAGTTGTTTGGCTGCAGGGCAGCTGGCAAAAAAAAAGGCAACAGTGGTGTAGCAGAACACCAAACAAGAAGATGGGTATGGCACAGCACTTCCTGAAATACCCCTTTCCCCACCTCCTTTCCAATTCCCATAAAAACGTTCAAGCAGACATATGCTGACTTTAATGCAAGCTTATTAATTAGGACTCAAATTAAATTCCCTTGCTTTGGAAACACCACTTTGCAGTGATAAGGTTGGCAAGGGTAACTGCAGAACTGACAGTCAAGCCCCAAGAAACCCCATTTCTCTCTCAGTGGCCTGTAAAGGAAAGACTCTGTGGGTCAGCACACAGACTTCACCCTCCAGTGTCCACAGCACATATCCTCCACCATATCCAGGTTAGAAAATAAATAGTGATTAATGGGGAGAGGTCTTTGCTGCTGGGGTGCCCATCAGCCCAAAGGATGAACAGCCCAGCAAGAGCCAGGCAATGGGCTGGTGTGCTGGCAATGGTTCCCTCAGCAACACACCAGGAATCTTAACGCATCTCAGGAAAAGCCATAAAATCAGTTACGTGGTATCAAAAAGGAGCAGAAAATATGCCTTGGCAATGAGGAGCCTGGTTGACTGGATCAGAAAGAAAATGGGATTAGAGTGCTATAAAAGTGACTACACTGGCTTCCTACAGCAATTCACCTGGCCAAGGGAGTCTTGAGAAGAAGCTTCATTTGAGAGTTGCAGTGAATTAAATGTGACTTGGAAAAGGCCTGTTATTTGGCATAGTCTCACCATATGGAAAAGGTCATCAGTATGATTTAGCAAGTCTCTGACATACTAAGGGATCCACTGGTGTACTACAGAGAAGGGCAGACTTAATGTACACCAGAAGCAAGTGATTGCCTTGGACACCAAGCATGCCACAGCCCCCAGCTGTCAAGCAGGATGCACAGCAGCCCTGAACTGCTGCCAGGTGACCTGATGTGTCATTGGTGAGTCTCTGTGCTGCTCCTCAGGAATATGCTTTCACTCCAGACAGGCCATTCTGCACCCGTCTATTTGCTGGGGCTCCCAGTCCAGCTGGGGCTTCCTGGGACTCTTCCCTGTTGGGGATTTCACACTTTCATGGCCAATCATTTTGTAAACAAATGGAAAAAGCAAAGGCCAAGTAAATACAGAGATGGCCAAGGACACCTTACATAACTGCAGAGGTGAAAAGTACAGAGTCTTGTCCCTCTGCAGAGCAGGAGTGTTTACCCACTCTCAGTGGCAGCGCTGGCACCGCAGCTGCGTTATTAATAAATCATCGGCTTTGCTCCTAGGACCAGCCAGCAAGGGCTGGAGTCTGACACCAGCTCTCAACTGATTGGAAAGTTCCTGAAAACAAACAGAAATTAAAGAAACAAACACCTAAAAATGAATATATATGCATTTTCAAGGAAGAATCACACATTAAATCCTCCTTAATTTTTATAACTGCTGAGAAGCAGCAAACAAATTATTGAGATTAAAAGACACCATATCTCTGTGGGGCTGCCTATAGAGAGAATCAAATGTACCTGACCTGAAAAGCCAAGGGGAAATAGGGCACCTTTCCTCGCCTTTTCTATACCCAGTTCATGCTCCTCTTCTGGGAATTGGTTTCATAACATCAGTGAAACAATTTAGCTTCCATCTTTTCTTCCACAGGTCTGACACACCTTGAAATTCCCTCCCCACGGAATGGGGAAAACAGCACTACTAGCAAGAGGGGCAGGGAGATCCCTGCTCTTAAGCAGCAGGACATAAGAGTTAGCAGTAAGAAATACCCAGAGAATCAACAAACTAAATCAGCTTAAAAAAAAGGGGGAGAAAGAACACTGGTAAAAGGTCCATAAATTCAAGCAAGAGGAAAGAATGAAGCCCTAGCATTCCAGTAAGCTAAACCTCCCCTCCCCTCCTGCTTTTCTTTTTGCTGAAGGGCTATCTATCCCCTTCCACCAAGTATTAGGAAGCTTCCAGAAGATCTAGCAAAAATAGCTAGAAATATAATGCAGTTACATTTATCTGAAATGGTAGCTCACAGAATTAGGCAGCTAAATCACGGTTATGAGAAAAGATAAGACACATTAGGATGTCTTATTACTTTCCCTGAATACTATATTCATTCCAGTACTAGAATATGGGATTGTAGTCTCAAGAGCGCTTATACCTCTCAATACTGTGTTGAAGGAGCAGATAATTATTCTCTTCCTTAAGACAGATTCAGCACTGACTAAATAAAATTCTAGGTTAATTTAAAATTAAAATAATGCCTCTAGATTTTTCAAGGCATATATCTGTGACTTTGGGAGGAACACACACACTAGACTCCTTACCATTTATTATATGTCTTCATCAGTAAAAGCAGTGATACCAACCTCAATTACATGACCACATCTACAGTTTTGCACTGCCTTTCCCACACAGCAAATAGGCAGTCAAATGGTATTTCTTTTAACCCTGACAGTCAGTTGTCAATACTGCAACACGTGTTCACTTACCTCCTGGCCTTAATGCAAGCTACTCACTGCCTTTTGGGGCCTATGCATTGGGCTGGCTCTACAGGATCACATTAGGAATGGCTCCGTTAAAATTATTAATGGATTTCTCGGTCTTCTTGTGACACTAGACAGCATTACTCCCACTCTAGGCAGAATAAACTGAGATCAAATAGGGTTAAAGAGTTGAAAAATGCCTGCAGTTTTTGGCTGCAGGTGTCTGTCCTCCTTTCACTCTGCTGTTGCATCCATGTGGCACATGCAAATGCCTCACTAGACACCCACTACCCTTGAGATTTGGGAGTCCACCCACCTCATGGCTAGCAGCTAAGATGCCAGTTTCAGGGACTCACTCACTGGCTTCCAGAGGAATAGGTGTACACCTGACCAAGAGCACATTTCCTGCCAACTCTGCCACTGGCTGCCTCTCTTGCTGCCCCAGCACCCTTTGGGCAGAGACCCGACCTTTGCCTTTGGGCAGAGACCCGACCCTCCAGGTGCAATCCTACACTGAGGCACTGGGAAACACAGGGCTGGAAGAGAGCACACACTAATACTGCCTGGACAGCACATCTCCATACATTTTCCTCAACTCTTGGCTCCTACCCAGTTCACTTGGCCAAACTCCCACCTTGCCCCTCTCTCTCTCTCCATCTCCTCACCTTCAGCCTTACCTCTTCCCTGCACATGGCACCAGAGCTGACACCAGACAGAGCTGTGACATTGGTCTGAAAACAGCTGAGTGTATGTGGAACCTGCCTGCCTGCACACAGCCTCTGCTAGGTGTGCATGGATGGTGAGGTTTCACACTCACAAAATGACCAAATTTGGGTGAAATTTCACAAAAATAGCAAAGGTGAATTACTGAGAGCAACTGTTCTGGTGCTGGATCTCAAGGTTCAGCTATAAACAATGAGAAATCAAGTTTATTATTGAGCCAGTTTTTTAAAAGTGGAAGGGAAACCAAGATATTTACATCTCAACTGTTTTGCAAAGATGTTTGCAGTGTTTCACCAAAACTTTAAATAAACACTCTGAGTCAGTAATTGAAATGTTTCAGCCCAGATAATTACATTTTGAGAGACTTAGAAACCACAGAAAAGGAGGATATTATTTGGAAAGTGGTGGGGAAGATTAAATCCAGGTGATGATGATGGGCACACTGTTTGTTGGTAATAAAACACTCATGTGTGCCTCATCAACATGCCTGACCAAAGGCTAATGATCACAGCAACCCCAAGCATTTATGGAGCAATAAAAGTATTTAAGCACAATGGCAATAAGCATAACATTCATGTTAAAAATGAAATCTGATGGACCATTCATCCAAAAATACTTTAATACAAGCAGTTGTTATATGTTCAAAGCTGATGCACTCCACTGACAGAATAAAGAGTTACCAAACAGCATTTTGCAGAATACTGTAAGCACATCAACATTATTTCAAGGCAAACACTTTTTTCTACTTCAAATTGCATTGAAAGAGATCATGTACTAGTGTACCAAGACTTTCCAGTGTCACAGCAAAGCCTCAATGATTTCCACAGAAAGAAAAAAAGTCATGACTCGAATTGACCCATTTGACTTGAACAAGAACTACTTTAATTTGTTTTCTTCAGCATTTTGAAGATGATACCTTCCCACCTTTAACTCTTAGCAGGGAAAAGAAGTTCATCAAGTATTAACAGGCTATCACAACATCTAGTATGACATGTGCAAACTCACTTGGAGAAAGGAATCACTTTTGTTTACTTTTTCTTCCTTCCCCTGAAGTTTCTACGGGAGACAAGCAGGCTGCGCTGCAACACTGACCACTGACAACTTTCAGTGTTCTATCTCCTGGAAGCCTTCACAGGTTTGGCACTATGCTCATCTGTTTCTCAGGAGAAATTCAGGGTCTGAAATGCTGTTCTGCAAACAGGAACCCAAGTACAACATAATTTATGACTTCCCTTTGTGGGTAAAGTGTTTTCACTGCCCGCATCTTATCTGAGCAGGAGTCACAAGACAGAGATTCCCGTTAAACCTCTTTTTGCCAAATGTTTCCTTTTGTTTGGGTGCTGGGAGGGAAGAGGCAGGATGCGGTCAGGAGCCAACAGCACAGCCAAGGCTTCCATCACTGCTTTTTATGCCAAACAACAACCAAGTGATAAATTCTAAGTGAAGATCATACTACCTTCTCCCTCTCTGCTCCCGAGCAGAGTTCTCAGCACTTCTGGTCTCTCTGCTCCCAAGCAGGAGCAGAGAGACCAGAAGTGCTGAGAACTTTCCTCTCTGGAGCAGGAAGGAAAAGACCACAATCACCAAGACCTCAAAACTGCACACAGACTTTGAGAAGGTACTCGGCTCATCACCTGGCCTAGCAGCGTGGCTGAACCATGTTTTCATTGCTCCCAGGAGACTCATTCATCACAGCTACTTTAGAGGACTTTGGTTTAAATATTCTTTATAAATGTCACAAGACTTTAGAAGAATACATTAAACTAAAACTCCACAAACCAAAGCAAAGTTTTATGGAAGAAAAAAATGTATAATGATCTCATGCTTTCCACAAGAGTGGCTCTTTCACAGCCAGAACCCAAACAGAATTTGTTTCTATTCTCTATTTGTCTGATGTGCACATCATAAAGTGATTACAGTAATTGTGGCATGTCAGATTCAACCTAAAGGACATACAGGTTAGAATGCAGTATGGTTAGAAATACTACTCATAATTGAAACCATCTTGATTCAGATTTTTCAAAAAGCCTTTGTAATTGCAGACAGTCTGGAAAAGAAGTATTTAAATTGCCAATTCAGTGGGGTTTTTTTCCCATCCTGCTGCTTTTCAGCAAAGAAAAATTGTGATGGATGGGTACCATTCATCAGGAGAAATAGTCAAAATATGAGATCATTAACCAGCAACTAGACAGGGTTTAGTCAAGTCCCTTGTTTAATCACTGGGGATTCAGTGTCTGGCTGGAGGGAGAGTGGGAGGGAGTATAGAGGATTCTACAATTTAACAGTAACATATTAAACAGATTCTAAAACATTATTACCATTTAAACCAGGCTGTAGTAGCCTATTTCCAGCACAGCAGAGAGAGGGACTCTCTCAATCAACAGTGACTGCCTAAAAGTTGGCATATGTAGTAATAAAAGCTATTTTGGCATGTTAGCAAGACAAAGACTAGAGTTAGGTCTTCTTTGTCAAGTGCAATCTAAAATCATGCCCAAAAGATACAGTTTCTGATACAAGCTATCATTTATCTCCCACCACTCATTCACAGGGCAGCTTACAAAATATTACTCTTCAGGCTATTAAATCCTTATGCTATACTACTTAGTAAATAAATAAAAGAATAAAAGTCAAAGGAAGATCTGCTTTCAAAGGTGTTTTCATCTTCAGGCCAGTCTTGGGGGCACATAAGAGGTTCTGTAGGGTATGTAACAGGGCATCCAAAAACACAGTATGGGAATGTAAAACTCATTAGGGATCCTCTAGATGAGTGAGACCAATGGAGCACCTTCCTATGAGGGCAAAGCTCTGACCTGAGGCACTGCTGAATCGATTGTGAGCACACAGGTAAAAGACAGAGGAGGTTGGAAGGACTGCACTCATTTCCCTTCATTGTCAGGCAAGCCAAACACTACAGAATCCATGGATTATATACATAGGCAGACCAATCACATACAAATAGGTTTATAACCATACTTATATCTCTCTAAAAATATGGCTTCTGACACAGAGATTGCTTTGGAAAGGAGTTAAACATGAAGGCACCCTAAGCATGTCATTATTAGCTTTACAATTATAGAGTTTCATTTGGTTTTAGACTTTTAGATACCTTTAAAGCAGACTGATTAGAAGTATCTTGCCTTAAGTATCTTGCCTTCCTACAAAAGATATTGTGGAATATAGTAAATAAAAGTCTTCCTTGACAACTTCAAAACAAAGGAATAAACTGCCAATGGGCGAAAAGTCTTTTAATTAATTTAAAATCAACACTAAGATTACAGAAGTGCTGTTAACATTTTTTTAAGGAAATTGCCTCCTTCAGTAGTTATCCACAGGATTTTAACTTATTTTATTTTACCATCCCACACTGAAAACTCAGTGTTTCATCAGCAAGTATTTATCTGAATTCTTCTCATCAATGGTAGTTTCAGTCTTAAAGTTTTAGTGAATAGAAAATACCAAATTAGCTTTAAAAGTCAACCATGCTTTAAGAAGAAGAAACAGTGAATTTTAAAGGTGTGAAGGCCTCAGTAGAAGGTTTACCATATCTACAGCTACCCACCATACTTTGGACCATGCTTTATTAATTTTCCCATGCTATAATCCTGAGAACAATGAAAGAGAGACAGTAGAGAATGGAGATGCATGCCTGAAGGACTCCCTTGGCTGGCTATATTTAACAAATAAAGTGTTCAGTTTTAACTAGTTAAAGAACATTTGATTAGCATATCATAGAAACCAAAGAAAAGGTAAGAGCTATGAAAAACCTTTTCAAACATCAAACAGAAATGAAACAAGCTTATAAATAGAGTTGCCTGCGAGCAAACAATTTCTGGAATGTACTGGGGGAAGCAAGGAAGAATCCCACAACAAAGGAGATTGCAAAAGCCAACCCAGTTTAACAAGTGGAATGACCAGTTTGGAGACTACAGGGAAACAATGCAAAAACACCAGCAAGTCTGATACAAAGAACTTTTCTCAGCATTTAATAAAAACACCAACATAAAGACCAATTGCTAGGCAATTAAACATGGCTCTTTGGAAATGCAAAGCCTTATACAGACTTGGTTAACTACTCATGGAGTACTAGAATTAATGAGGACCTGCAGCTCTCTTGGAGTAAAGCTGAACAATTTCAGACACATCTGATCACAGTCGGAAAATGTTAAGCTATTTGAGTACCAGACAACAATTTATATATCATCAAACAGCTGTCTGCCAATTTATCATCTACTTCTTGCAGACACAAGAGATGATAAGCTGTAAAGATCTCAAAACCATGATTCTAACACTTTAAACCTACCTCTTATGTGTTGTTAAAAACAAAGTTGCCCATACACACTAAACCCTAGATGTATAATGACATATTTTTCAGATCTCTGACTGCAGCTAAGAGGATGATGACAACCCTGCTATGATGGAAACGTGGTGGTTGCCACTGCTCTCCAACACCCTTAAAACCCTCACAAACCCCCTAAGGCTGTACAAGAGTACAAGCAATTGAGATACACCAGTCTGGAAGTGAGATATGCACATTTCTCCATGCCTGGCCCAAGCAGGCACCGTGGCTCATGGATCCTAGCAGCAAGCTGCTGACGTCCCTCAGCTCTTTGACACCACACAAATACTCAACGTCCCAGGGGGAGCCTCAGCTCCCACTGCCTCTTCCCACAAGACAGCAGGATTATGCAGGATGGCTCTGAGTAGCTGCACTGAGAGGTGTGGGATTGCTGGTGCTGACTACAAACCAATACCCATCTCTGAGGAACAGGCAGAAAAGTCAGCAACCCTATCCAACCCAACCCAGCCTCCCCTACCTTAGCACTGGCAGTTCCCACAAAACATGGGGTGAGCCAGCCTGGACTTGTGTGTTCAAATAATTAACTACATAAACACCTATTTAATGGACTTCAGATAAACATCGTCTTCCATTTGGAAAAGTAATTGGAAAAGTAATTTATATACAAAACAAACTGCATCCAGTCTTGTCTTTTGATCATGTTCATGAACAGATCAGAGACTAACACTGATATTCCTACATCTCTTTAGCTGCCATATAGTTAGGGAAAAAAAATTTCATAATCCAGGAGTTTGATTTTGTTTTTGTTTTTGTTTAAACCTAAAATAAAAATACACATAGGTCTTCCTTAAAATGAAAGTGCTTCAAGGACAGTGGAGTCAGATAAAAATATATTGCCTGTTGGCTACTGCACCATCACCAGAGAAGTGAAAATTGCTATTCCAAGTACTACAGCCAGGAAGTATTTAGGACAGCTATTCAGCCAACTTTAACTAACTCCTGAGCAACAAGTCAACAAAGCCCAGGACCTCTAAATTCTCTGACAAGTTATAACACAAAGAAAGAGTGAAGGTTGCAAAATTTCTAGTTCCTTTTAAAAATATAAAAAAGAACATAAAGGTAGAAGGTAATGCATCATGCAATAAAATTTCAGTGAAGTAAAAAACACTAACCTTCCTGAAAATAATTAAATCAGAAGATAATGTACTTCATTACAAAATCAGTTAATGATGATAAAATGGGTAAAAGTACAGTGAAAGTAAAGTAGAAGTCTTACATTGATGTCTATAGAAATATAGAAATTGATTGAAATATAGAAATAGGTTGAAAACTCTGGGAAAGCAAATCCTAATCCTAATAAAACTTTCATATTTACATATGGCCAAATAAGCAGGTAAAATTAATGCCCAGGAATCCTTTCAGGTTGGTCTCTCAAGCTCTCATTTTAGGGCCATTTTCCTTAGTCCAGTGTCATTACCACCAGTCACATTTGGGTTCACTGCAGCATACCACAAATGTGTTGATGAGTTCAGTGGTACATAAATTTGGAATAGCAAACAAATGAACATCATAAGGCAATGGAGTTCACATTTCTGTCTGCTTCTTAAAAAAACCCAACCAAACAACAACAACAACATAACCACTAACTTATTACATTTAAGGATCAAAATTATGTTAAAACAGAAGTTTCAAAAAGAAGTGTGAAAGGTTCTAGCTGTGGGTCCTTATAGTTTTGCTAAACTGACTATTTAATAAAATATTTACTACCAACACTTTTGATATGGTATCACGGAATTTGGACACCACTTCTCACCCATTTTTATCCTATTCCCCTTCCTGAGCAGTGGCAACAACAGCTACAAAGACCGGGGCAGATTTTGTTCCCCTCAGGCATCCTGTATTTCCCTCAGGAGTGCAAACTGGGGTAGCTGCCCTCTTTTTCTGCTGTTGTGGTCTCCAGCTCTTCTCAAACATCCAGATTTTTTGTGAGTCACTGACTTTGTTACAACACATGCTCCTTGCCTCTGCACTCGACAGAAGGTTACAATTAGGAACACTTCTGTAATTACTTAGATGAGCTGTTGTACCCCTCTGAATTTGTCTTCATATTCTCAAGAGTAAACCGCAGACTCTGTTTCTCAAGAGTCACTGCAGCTGCATGCAAGTAAATAAACAGAAATCCTTTTTTTGACAAATGATTCAGCTTTTAAGAAAATAAAACAGCTGTACTGTGTTAGACCAAGGTCCATCTAGCCCAGTATCCTGTTTCCAAAAGCAGTCAGCAGCAGATGCCTAGGGAGTAGTGTAAGAACAAGGAAACTATTTAATGATATATATTGAAAATATTTTTCACATATCCTTGATGGAAAACAGAGATGGAATTTTGACAGAAGAGGGGAAAAAAGCAAAAGAAAACAAGGAGTCCAACACACACACCCTTTGCAAAAGCACGAAACATTCCTTTCAAAAAAAAAAAAAAAAGAGAATTGAGAGGAAGATAAATCTTACAGATTTCCTTCTTTTTTCTTTTTGTTTTTTAAAGAAGGCCTCAGGAGCAAGAAAAAACCAGGAACTTACTTGCTTTTCAAAGAAACAGTGTAAGTACATACTGATGCACATCACTGGGCAGCTAATTTTGAAGAACCCTTGACTATCAGTGTCAATGGCTTTTCTCTTGTGAAAGGGCCCTCATGAAAACCTACTGGTAGGGGTTCACATCATGAAATCCCAGATGAGAGCTCCCAAACAATTAAAAGTAATGGATTTATAAATACAGCTTCAAAAAGTATATACCTCGGTCAGAGGGAAAGCCTGCTCCACTTAATTCCCTGGGTCAGACAAGAACCATTGAGGCACTAAACTGGAAACAGGCAAACCAGGCTGCATTTTAAAAAGTACACAAAGTGTGGGGACCATGAAGTGCCCCATGAAATCAACTGGAGGTTTACAGCTGGCTTAATTGAATATGGCATCAGTTACAGAAGTCATCCATGGGGACACAGGCTGGAGGGGCTATGAAGCCACAGAGGCAGAAACCAACTACTTTGATTACACGATTAAGCTTCATATCTCCAGGACACCAGACCCCTGGTTTTTAGATCTGTGTTTTTCAGAAGCTCCAGCTAAGCTAATGAAATGTGATGATTCTTGCTTATTTGGGAATGAGAAGACAGAAGCATCAGGGTATGACAGAAGATGATGAGCTTGAAATTCAGAGAGCAAGAATCAGCATGAAAGAACAGAGCATTTCTAGGATGTGACATGAGCCCTGCCCGTAAGTGCAGACACAGACAATAGGTGTGCAGCTATAACCTGGAGAGGGAGCTGGCCATGGCAGAAGGGAACATCATGGGTGCTTTCATCACCTACTGACTGACAGTGGAGACACAGGTGTGACACCAGGTGGGAAAGGCCACCACAGCCCCAGGGATGTATCAAACAGCGACTGCTGGGGAAAGGCAGCAAGGCTTCTTCCTCTCCTGTGGCAGCTCTACAGTGCCACACCTGCCTCTGGTCACCAATGTCCAAATCAGCTGGGTTAGACCTTATGCAGGTGAGGGCGAGGGCTGCCAAGGTACTCAAGGAAAGGAAAGCCTGGCTTACAAACAGAGAAACAGAGAGTGGTGGGAGTTTTTGACTGAGTAAAACACAGGCTGAGGAGAGGCATATACTAAACATTTCATCTGTTTGTATGTATGTGAGCTGTGCATTCATGGACTCCTAGGTGCACAGGAAGTTGCGTCAGAGATGCAGCTTTTTCCAGATTTTTAAAATACTCTCATTTTTTTAACAAGTGAGTACTGACAGGCACGCTCTGTGTTTCCAAGATGATCTATAAATATTACCCAAAAAAAGACTTGTAGATAGAAAAGTTGGTCTGTTTTTTCCCCAGCTATGTTAGCAGGTCTAATAGAAAGTATTGTCTCTCCTTACTAACTTTGAACAGCTTAGTAAGTTCTCCTACTTCTGAAAGAAAAAGAGAGGGTAAGCAAAAAAAAAAAAACCAGTTGCATCCCTTTCACAAAGGGGCAGTGTTGTTAAACAATTTGCTTCAAATAACAGAGAACATTATGTCAAAAACCATCATTTAAAAAAACATCTTCCAATATCCAAGGTTATCTGTGACGCAAGTGCTTATTGTAACTTGTAGGCTGAAGACTCTTTCAGCTCAAAACAGGCAGATTCAGGTGTTTTGAAAGAGAGGTGTGTTGAAATACAAGATGGATATCTTCTGATTTACTACTCACAAATTTTAAGATTAATATGAGAGAAAGCCAGTCATTGCCAATTATAACTAAGATTTACAAATACTGTAAATGTTACACAAATTCTTAAGAGGTTTGTGCTGCATCATCAGACAAATGGAGCCTTAAACAGAGAACAGAAAAAAAGTATCACCTTTAGGAAATTGTAATTACATAAAATTTAAGCACATCCTTTCCACATTCTTTGGGGAAGGGAAAGCATGCTAAAGTTGCTGTATTTATACTGATAAATTATGGTTATCTATTTAAACTAGGGTTTTAATTAGACACAGTATGCACATAAGAAATGCAAAATTAAAAAAAAATCAAACTAAATTTTAATAATGATCCTGCAGATACCATATCAGAAAGTTTCAGCCTTCCATTCAGATCACTTGAGGGCTTTTTTTTCAATTTCTTTGTCTGTAGTTGCACAGTAATTTTTTTCCATATGATAATGCTGCTCTCAAAGCCAGTCTGAATGAAACAGCCAAACCTGAGAACATGCATTACCATCTAAACATCCTCATAACAACCCTGGTATTCCTATGCTCTCTGTACCTGCTGGGTTGTTTATCATGCTAGTAAACCATGAGTTTAGAGAGAAGGTTGCCTCATGTCACACACAAAAGCAGCACATCTGTCCACAGCTTTGCCCTTTCTATGTGCCTGCTGTATTCTGTGGAATTTCACAGAAAAACCAACAGAGTTTTCCAAACTGTGCCGTCCTCTCTGTGGCCTTCTGCTGGCATGCACAGAGATGCAGAGCACCAGAGTGTACTGCTAGGCCCTGCTGCCTCACCAGTGCCAGCCTCTCTTCCATTGGCCTGCTCTAATCACATCTCATTTCAAGCCATAAAGCCACTTGAGATCCCGAGGATGCTGGGGACAACAGAACCTGTTAGGTATAAGCAGTTAATTAACTTCTGTTGAACTGAACCAAAAATCAATTTGCTACCATTTCTTTATAGCATCTAAAGATGCTACACATTTATTAACTTATTGCACTACTTTTCCATTTGATATTTCCACATCTGTATTGATAAGCTGACCCACTAAATAGAATTTGGCCATGTATACAGATCTATTATGAATTAATTAACCTTCACTTGCTACTTAATTAGCCAGTGATAACATTTCTCATTTCACATTAAAAACTTGCTGGCTACTTTCACACCCCTGATTCTCACGTGCATTGCTGAGATACACAGCTGCTTTATAGCAAATCAAAGCACACCGAGATACAGCTGACACAAATCACAGTGGATCTTTCTGCAACATCCAGGACTGAAAGGCAAATAACTAATTAGAAAGAACAGCCTTATTTAATTACCTAATAATAAACTCCCTTGTTCGTTAAACACATTACATATATTGTAACAGCTGGCATACTGAAGTATCTGATAAAGGAAAACCTGCTTATAATACTGTTTGCAGTTTAGGGAAAGCTGGATAAATGGCTTTTTTTATAGTAGTATTCATTTAAAATACCATCTACAGGTCCAACAGTGGAGGACTTAACTATACTGCAGCAATGTCAAGGCTGGGTAAAGAAAGTAAGAGTAACCATCTCTCAGGCCTGCCCTGAGTGATGCAGAAGACCAGCTTAATCTTGCAGGATACAGAAACAACCCTAGAGGGCTGCTGCCCCAAAACCAAAATGAGATGCTATGAGCTTAGGACAAAACGGCATATGGCTCTTACATAAAACACAGTCACCTTTATTTCCAGGACAGTATTCTTTCTTTTTCCTTCAAGTGCTGTCTAAAGAAAAAATGCCTCAATAAACCTAGCAGCAGGGATGGTAACTGCAAACCTCCTCCTTCCAGATGAGCACTCACCACAGACTCTAGAGTGCTACATCTTCTCTTGCTCTCCCTTGCTGCCTGCAGAATTTCTGTGGTGCTTTCTATACAACAGCCAGCTTCAGTGAGGGGTGCCACCTTCCCCACCTATCATCCAGCAGCCTTCCACTGCCTTGTACACCCGTAAGACCTAAATCTGCATTCCCAGTGGAAATTTCTTTCTCCCTGAAGAAAAAGAAGTCATGGTAAGTATCAACGACTCAGTAAGATAAATTTGCTATTTGGAAAGACTGAATATGGAAAATATAATGAAAACTAGGCTCAAGAAGCAAGCGGAGGCTAAAGGTAAGGGGGAATGGCTGTAGGTAGTCCTTTGCCACATGTCTGCCCCACACCAAGAGCATTACTACCATAAATTGGTAGTGCTGTAAACATTGGCTCGAATGAAGGCAGGGCTTTACACGTTTGATTGCAAATCCCAAACCCCAGCTTCTTTGTGGTTAACTGAGTTTTAAGGCTCTCCTCTTGCCTGCGTGCTCTAAGAACCTCTTCCATGTGGGAGGGCTTATGGGTCTCTCTCTCTCTTACTCCACTCTAGTATTAGGCTACCTGTTTTTAAAAAACTTCTGGGAACCTTACTATCCTTGAGACTATGATCCCTGTCAAATTTGGCTGAAACTGGCCAGTGGGTTTACCAGTTAGCAGGGGAGGATGGAAAGAGAAGCAGACTGACTGTGTAAGCCTCATTTCCTCAAGAATCCAGGCTAAAAACAATTATAGCCAGAAGGTTCAATTAAAGAAGGAGACTCATAGACATTTGCTGCACTTCAAACAAACTGGTTCATGCATACTAATCAGTTAACACAGCTCTCACTAAAGGAATGAGAGTTTTGCAGCAAATTAATATTTATATTGATTTAAACCAAGAACTGTGGCAGGCTGGAATTTCAACAGCATCAACATGTTCAACATGAAGCACACCATCACCCTCATATTCCTTCATACTAACACTAACTTACTCACATGATTAGATGCTCACAGTATCTCTACAGCAATACCCACACACCTCCAACTCTGCACATGCAAATCCCATGCCTGCATTTTTAGAAATGCTGACGCATTGTATGACCAGTGCTTTGAAGCACAATGTGAGGCAAAACGCATGTGGGGAATAGCCTGCATTTTCATGACATCTATTATTATCCACTAGTTTAGGAAAATTACCATTAAGATACTGTTGGAAAAGGAAATATTCTTCTCTCTTTTGTATCTGAAATCAATAAACTTCATGCATATTTGATAGCACTTGACAGATGTTCATATGTTCACATCTGCAAATGAAGTAAGAAAGAATTATACTTCAGAAGAACAAGACTTTCTTGTTAAAAATTTCATGTTTTTTCAAATGCATATTCCTGTTGATTTCTAGCTTTAAAATCTTCATAAAGCAGTAGTAATGGTTGGTATTTAATTTAAATTTGCAAAAGGTTGTCCATTTTTTTATTTTTAGCAGGCTGAGTTCACTGCCATAACATTCCTCTGCCTAGACAGATTTTTTCTTTTTCATAGATTTACTTTTCTCATAGGTAGCAAAAAAATGAGCCCAGTTACATTGGTCGTAACTATTTCAAAATAATTAATTTACGTTAGCTGTTCATGTTACTAAGGATGAACTGTAAATTACCCATTAGTTCATCCCCTTCCTGGTCTCCACAAGGGCATTCTTCTGCTACAGACAACAGGTTTTTCTGAGTCTGGTCTACACCCTAGCTTTTTCTTTAGCCAGGTCTTCACTATAGCAAAAGCCCTGTCCACCCTTTTACTCAAAGCAGTTCACACAAGTTTCCAGTTAGTAAAAGAGCTAACACTGCCTCTCCAGAAGGGTTTCACTCTGTTGCCACAGAAGAGTGAGCAGGACCACTTGGAGCAGCCTGGGATATCCTCGACGGTTGCATGGTGCCAACAAAGGCAACACACTCCTCTGACAAATCACTGAAAAGCCATCAAGAATATCCAGGGCATCTCAAATAGAATCAGATGCCTCTGACTGGGCAACTGAATCAAGCCCAAAGACTCACACCCTATCCCCAGGCATAAATACAAATTAAAGTGATGGCCTAATCTAGCAAATGATCCTTGAAATGAACTCCAAACAATCATGATACATCTCCTGACCTTCACATGTTATATCTAGCTTAATAAGTTGGCTTTTGTTGTGTGTTTTGCTCAGTGGGGGCGGAAGGCTAGGGGCCTGTTTGATAACAGCCAGTGGGGCTTGGTCCAATGTCTGACATGCTGGACTTTATTTTCTGGCTCACTGTCAACCAATAGATAAGGTCCCAGCAGCTCAGTTGGCTTTGAATCACAGCTGGGCAGTTCTCATGGCCACTGCATATCTGTACAGGTGCCACCAGCCTGCACTGGGTTAGCTCCTCTCCTGACATCGTCTAAGATGGTAAACAAACCCATTCAGTCAGAGGCACAGCTTCACTGTGAAATGTTCAGGGCCCAAACTCAATTTCAAAATAGAGTAAACAAACCAGGCTTTTACAAAGTTTAAAAGCTGCCTGGCCTATTGGACATGCAGGTGAAGTGGCAGCAGCACACCTGAGGGGCTGCTAGGCCAGGCCATCCCTGCAGCTGCCATGACACTGTAGATCTCCCACTCAAGCCAAGAAGTCCTGTGAGGAAGCAAGGGCTGAGAACTTGTAATACCTCATGAGAAAGGGAAGATCTACAGTGCAGTGACTGCAGCAGGTCACCTGTCAGTCAGGAGCACGGCATCAGTGCCATGCTGTGGAGCAGCGTGTGAGCCTGCAGGGTGACAGCAGCCCACAGGGAGCAGGAGTGCCTGGGCCCCCGAGCCAGCAAGTACACACCTGGGTTTGCACCACAGTTTGCACCACACTCTTCATATGTTTTTCATATGCAGTATTCCACTGATTCTCCACTTCTTTGTCTTTACTGCTTGATGATGTGATCTTTCCAAGCTCTAGGGCTCTCTGACTCTTGAGACACTGCTCACATGATCTTGTAACACAACTCATTAACAAAGCAGATGAGAAGATAGTTTACTTTCACCGTGATTAATTTCTTGTTTATTGTGGTCAGGACCTTGCAGGACTCTAATACTGGGTGCCACACCATACCCACAGCCACAAGACAAACAACAAGGTCAAAGAAAAGGGATACTTCTAATTGCCTTTTGCATTTCAGTTGTGGGACTTGCACCTCACATTAGGCTTTCAGTGATGTTCCAAGATCTCTAAAACCACAACAGTCTTCCTTTTATTGCAATAGGTTTCCAGTGAAGTTCATATCCTCAAAAAAAAAGTACTGGTCCTCATAGAGGAGACAACAAGTTTGGAGAGGGCACAGTTATCAAACAGACTTGCAAATAAACTCCCCAATTCTTGTGTTGATTTTTAGATTTAAAATATCTTTCCAATGCTGGGGATGAACTGGATCAATAGGAATACAGGTCTTGTCTCTGCTAGGCTTTTCTGTCAGACAAGCACAACCTTGTCTTTTGTATTTTGTGATGCAGCCGAAGTATAACAGCTTGGGAAAAACAGCTGATGCCTGAGCTGAGCGAAAGCTACGCACATAAGGCCAAGGGGAAAAAAAAGCACCTGGAATGAAAGAGGAACCACCTGCCAGAAAAATAGAGGAGTAGGTGGGGAGACCTGGAGAGAGCAAGCCTGTGGGAACAGTGAGTGACCTGAGTTAATAGGGAGCGTGGGGGAGGAGTGGGCAGTGAGCAATTGCTCTTGTGTTCGAAATCCTAGTGATGGGATGAGTCAGAGACTCTGATTGAATTTTGCCTTCACTACACCCACTAACTGGTTATTATAAGGCTTAGGGGAGCACAGATTGGTGCGGCAACAAAAACTACACAGTGAATTGATGGGTATGTGAAACACCCTGGAGTGCCTGGAAATCTGAAGAACATCTGGCAAACACCATGCCCTTTCATACAAGGTTTCCTGTGGCCATAACTAATCTGCCTTGCTGCTCTTCCTCGTGTAATAAGATTTACACTGATAACCAAGTGGCAGCTGCATCTGATGTGAAGGGGTATGGCACAGTATCTGGAAATGTTCTTTGCAAGTCTCTTCTGGAAGCAGGAAGCGCCAAGAGTTAACTCAACCCAGCAAGATCACTGCCCAGGAACTACTACATACTCCTTTGGTCCTTCAGGATAAAACAGTTCAGTGAACAAGAAGACAGATTTGTACTACCTCCCTCAGTGACAGTGACAAAAAAACTGCTTTTGCTTTCAACCATTTCTGCTCCTCATGCTCATCCTCCTCCCCAGGCCAGATGACCTGCTCAGCCAACTTTAACACACTGAAACCAGCAGTGGAGACAGCACTGGTAACACCCCCTCATTCACATCTGGAAACTGCACTGGTAACACCCCATTGCTCTCACCAGGTGGCCCTAACAGGCCAGAGGATGACAGACTTTTGTGACACATCTGCTTATGAAAAGCACTGCTCTGACCACCAAGAGGCTTTGCCACTGAACCTCACCACTGGGAAGAGGAGCTGCCCGTGACTTCAGAGGGAAGGAAGGCCTGGGTAACTCAGTATCCAATTGCATTCTCCTTTGAAAATGGAACTGAAGTTATAACAAGGTGCACAGTTTTAAAATCTGGCAGCTCAGGCAGTGACAGGTGATAGTGACAGCCAGGAGAGCTTTGTGTTCTTGGTGCTGCTGCTGAGAAAGACAAATGAGGAAACAAAACAGGGCCTTGAAGGAGACACACAGCTTTTGTAGCAGGCTATGTAATGAACCTCAACTAGTTCAACTTGTCTGCTCTTCACAGCCTTGGTCTGAAGGCAGAGACACGGGCAGCAGGTTAAGACTTGCTCCTCTGAGCTGACTTGATGGCTAGTGGCCCTCTAGCACAGAGGCCAGCCCTTGGCTTAGCCCTGGCACTTCACCAGAGCTTCTGCAGGTTAAGCACCACAAGTGGCTGGGATGAGCTGTGCCTCCAGACTTTGTTCTGAGATAAATCAGAAATGTTCCTCTCAGCAGAGAGACAAACCCTAACAAGGAACATGGTGCCCTCTGCAGTGATTAACAGATTTTTTCAATAATAATAATAAAAAAAATTTAAAAAGCAAAACACCATATAATATAACAGCTAAAGGCTGATTGCAGTTTCTCTCTTTACCAATTTTAGTCAAGCTCATGAATTTTTCAATGTGTCAGCCCAGCAGTTCAGCTACTTGGCTTTTAATTTTACCTTCCTTTTAACCCTTCCAAGCCAGGCGAGCTGGCATGGAGACAGCTGCATGAATAGATATGAGGGAAACAAACAGGAAAAAGGAAGTTTTAAAGGAACTCATGCCTGCTGAGGACTACAGGGGAACATAGAGTTTTTATCAGAAAACAAACAATAACAGGTGATTAAACAAACACAGAATACTGAGAGTCCCTAAGCTCAGAGATAAGGGAGAGGTCTTCAAAAACAGTTTATCCATTCTTAAACCCCTTTTACCTCAATTTTTGCAAGATGGTGCTGCCTAAATTTGTAGTTTCAACTTATATTTAATGCAGGTCTTCCCCTTCCTTTGGATCAACTCAAGTTGCATGGCTGCATGACCACCTGAACAGAGATAAAAATGGGGAGCTAGCTGTGATAGGCTGGATGTAACCACCTCTTTTTTGCAGCTGCTCACAGTTGCATGGATTAGGTATAATATAGTCTTAGGAAACAGAATGGCATATTTCCATGCAGCACTTTATTCTGAGTGCAAAAATTGTCATAGCCTGAAAAAGGAGGGCCTTTGGGAATTGTACCTGTCCTAAGAACAGCATTTACACAAAGCGGATTTAAAACCTTCTCTCATAAGGCTTCCTTTGAACTCACTAGGGAGAAACATGCCCCTTCCAGAGTGAAAACCCACCCAGTTTCATCCTTAGGACAATTCAGAGGAGAATCTCTTCTGTTTTCCAGTACAAGAACTGGGGGCATCCATGAGATGGGGAGGTTTGAACAGAACAACAGAAGTTGGTTTCCACGCTGTATGCAATGAAGTAGTGGAGGTGGTTGCTGTGCATGCTGAATGTGAACATGACTAAAGAGCAGGACAAATCCAGTGGAAAGATGGTGACTGGGAGCTATTAGGCACAACCATACCATGTCTGGCTCTCAGTGTCCCTGGGCAGCACATCCCTAGGAGCCAGCAGAGCACTCCAAGAAGTCACTGCATGTTTACACATCACCTCCAAGACATCCACTATTGGCCATTAGTGGGTCACTGGACTAAATGGGGCTTTGATCGGCCCCAGGGTGGCTATTAATATTCTGAACACAGAGGGAGCCCACAGAGTTAACTCAGTCAGATTTCATTCCCCAGAGTTAATAGTTATCTAAAACTGGCCTTGATTGGCACTTTCTTTTCAAGCCCACACTTTGCAGCAACCCAGACACACGAAAGCTTCTGCCAGGTAGTGTTCTCAGACCACCTAGAGATTATTGGACATTTTACAAGAAAAAACAGAGGTGAGTGAAAAAGGAAGTATGTACCAAAGTTGTTCTGCAGGAAGAATGAGACCTGGATTCTGTATCCTCCATCTGAAAAGTTACACCCTGCAAGTTCCAGATCCCCAGAGCCCACAGCTACTGAAAAGGGCAGCCAATTCCCCAACATCCTGCTGAAACTGGGTCACTGTGAAGCAAAGCAGGCAAAATTCACAGGCCCACAAGGTATAAGCCACTCTGTTGCCCAAGAGAAATTACTTTGCCCATTTCAGTCATCTTTCTCACCAGCTGTGGGCAAGTACTTGAACTCACCTTGTCTTTGAACACTGTCACACCACATAACCAAGTGATGGGCAGAAATTCAGCCAACTAGGACACTATAAATACTCATTTAAATGTTTTCTAGTATAGACAAAACTAATTAATACCTTTTCCATGCTCATCTATAGTCTGTTCAGAATGCTTCACCTGGCAAATGTGAGCAGGTATTACTTATTTCAAATTGTGAAATGATCCTGAGTCCCTGACATTTTTAAAACATTTAGAGACCTACAAAAGAATTACAGGAAGACAAATGAGTACCTACCTCCTCCCAACTCTGAGCTCATTTTTGTACAAACACCCTGCTCACTTTACAAACCCTTTTTTCCCTTTTTCTAAATAAAGCTGAGGCCATCTTAAGATTATTTTCAGTTCCAGATCTTTCAACATAGTGGGTGTTCCTAAAATTTCTTTTTTTTCTTTTTTTCCAGTAACTTTTTAACTTGGTAAGAAAGTCTGTGCACAGTTTTCAATTACTTTTTATTCTGTGGTGCCAAATGAGACCAGATAGACATGTACTTAAAAGGCTTTCAAGAAAATGTAGATGACCAGTTCACAGTAGTCTGCTGGCTCAATAAATAGATGAGTTTTAAGTGTTTAGGCACTAATGAAAAACCAAAAAATTATCTGGACCACTAAAGAAGCGTTTGCTTCCTTGTTACCACCATAAAACTTGCAGCAACAATATCTTCAAGATACCATCTCTGTTACCTGTATTAGCTTAGACAACATATCCTTCTAGCAGCTGACCTGCAGAAAGAATATAAATCTGAGTCAAGAAATGACACCAGGACTGAAAATTCAGACGTGCCTGCAAACATAAGAGTTAACTCTAAGCCAAACGCACATGATTATATTTTCTTATCTGCCAAACTTTCCCCTTTTCCCCCTCCTAAACATCACTATTCATTTTAGTTTTGTTTTTTTAAAATTATTCCAATTCAAATACAGCAAAGTGTTGCATGTTCTTGTCCTCACACATTATATTATATATTAGTATTCCTTTGAAAGCATTTTGTTCTTTACTAACAGGACAAGAAAGTCTTGAAAACAGACTTGCTTGTAGTGTCCAACTTGGAAGGACCTAAATGTGATATATTAAGTGTTATACATCCACATTATTCAATTTTAAGTTAAGCTACTTCAACCCAGGGAGAAGTATAAAATCATAAATGAAGCAGTTTCTAAAATTCAAACTTTTGTGTTGGCCAGGTCACTTCACAGACCCTTCCAAAGGCATCCAAAGGGGAGCTTGTAAGGGCTCCAAAAATGTTTCAGGGTGGTTGAGGCAGCAGACAACGCTCTGGCAGTGCTTCCTCACCATCCTTTATCTTCCCACCCACCACCAGGGCTCAGGGCCCTGCCAGGAAAGGTCCCCTTCATTCACCTCAAGCACAGTGAACCACATTAGCCCGGAGACACTTTCATCCTCACGTTAAGCTCTCCAAGGTCACTTGCCCAGTACAGTTTTGGGTGTGTTTGTGTGGCCACACTGGTGATCCAGTCACGTGGGGCTTCTGCTGGAGGGAGCTCATTGCTGGCAGCAATGTTGTGGCCACCTAATGGGCACACATCTGTCCAACTGCTACCTCCACCATCCATGGGGTACACAGGGATGATCCACCTGCATTCCCCTAAAACCTCACAAATGCCCTGTTTAGAACAGAGCAGAACTCTGTCCTTTACCAAAGAGGGAGGAACAAATGCTGAGCTGCCTCTCAGAAGCCCATGCAGCAGAACCTGGCTGAAACAAGCAGGTTTCTGGCCTGAATCTGACCCAGGCTCATTAGTCTTTAGCTATTTCTGTCTAGCCTGGAGCATCTCACAGATGAAGGATATTCAGAGCCCAGACAGTCTTCCACAGTGAACATTATGGCTCCTCAAAGCTGTAATCAGTCCAATGGGTTGGTGTTGCAACTTTTGCTGGGTTTAAAGTCAAATATTGCAAGAACAGGTACTGGGAGCCAAAAACACCTTCTCAGTTAAAAGTAAACAAGGTCCATTAAATTTTGTTGACCTTTTACTTGGTACCACCGGAACTACAAATATACTTCTTTAATATAGGAAAATTTGGATTATGATGCAATTATGTTACTCCAGAAGGTCAGCCTGAGGCCACAGCATTGTCACTGGCAGAAGTGATCCAGTGCTCTGCTGGTGCTCTTCTGCAGCAACTACAGCAACAACTTACGTTTCCAACTTGCTACACTGCACAATCACAGAGAGCAGTGGGAGCACAAAGGGGGGCGTGGTATGACATAGAGGCAAATGTCCCTGGCTGGGATTACATCCTTTGGTCCCAAAGCCAGCTTTTGCTAATTGAGAAAAGTCCTAAAACTACGGTAAAGTCTGTGTGAAGGTGCTTCTGCTCCCAGTCACAGGATAGTTGAAGTTGAAAAGGTCCTCTGGATGTCATCTGGTCTAACCCTGCTCAAGCAGGGTCACCTAGAGACAACTGCCCAAGGACTATCTCTTAGACAGCTTTTGAGGCTCTCCAAGGATGGAGACTCCACAACCTCTCTGGGCAACCTGTGCCAGTGCTTAAAGTGAAAAAGTGTTCCCTGATGTTCAGAGGTACCTCTTGTGTTTCAGGTTGTACCCGTTGCCTCCAGCCCTGTCACTGGGCAGAACCGAGCAGAGACTGGCTCTGCCCTCTTTGCACCCTCCCTGCAGGAGGGAGCATATATTTTTATATAGAAAATAAATATATATAAGGAGGGAGCATATATATTTATATACATTGATGGGATCCCCTTGAGCCTTCTCCAGGCTGAACAGTGCCAGCTCTCTGAGACTTTCCTTATGAGAGGGATGCTTCAGCCTCTTCATCATCTTTGTGACCTTTCACTGGACTCTCTCCTGCAGCTTCATACTGGTGCTCTGGAAGTCTGATCCAGCTGGCAGATACTGATAGCATGCTCCCTTGTCTGCCCTGGAAATCTGGAAAGAAGATGGCATGCAAGGGAGCATATGTCCCTACTCAGAACAGGGACTCTTTTGATCAATCCGTGTGTAAAGGAAAGTCTGTCTCGGAGTCCTGTATCTTGTGTTTGACTGACTTCTAAGGGAGCAGCTGTAACTACCAGGCACCACCTAAATGTAACATAAGTCCATCATAGACTAAAAAAAAAAAAAAAAATATTCAATCTTTTCTGGGTAGAAAGATGTTTATCCAGGGACTCAGCATAATTTATTTTTACAGCAGGAATACCAAACCAAGACAGTTAAAAGACTAAGTCTCCAGAGCTCTAGATGCTATGTAAATAAATGCAAAATAATTGCCTGCATTAAACTGTGGTTCAATGTTCAGCAAGAAAAATAGCTCTTGTTTTTTTTAATTAAATTCTGATTTTATCTATAATTCTAGACTGTTCTGCTTGTTCATTTACATGAAAAGTCCTCCTTGGCACTTGTTGAATGCCAAAACCTTATTCTGAAACTGTATAAGTAACACCAGTACTTCCAAAATCTACGTATCAAATAGTTTTATGTGACTAACCTGAAGTCCCTCAGCCAGCAATATAAGCAAACTGACCTAACCAGGCACACACATTCTTGCTGTGGATATGTCAATTTACAAATACTCTTCTGAATAACTGAGATAATGACTGTGAGGACACCAGACAGCACAGAGCTGTGCACTCACAGTGGTCCCAAACAGTTTCCTGTGCGCAGCAGGATCAGGTAACACATGGAAATGCACAACTCCAACTCATGCTCAGAGCCAAGGAGCTGCAGTTGAAGGCACTGTCATCCCACTACTGGATTTCCCTCAATCTGTAGCAGAGTTAATGGGAAGAAACCTGTGCCTCCACCTCTGCTGCTCCAGGCCACAATCTGAATTCTTGCTGTAATCCCATCTTTCCCAGGAATTTAACCCATTAGACTCAACTAAAAGATGCAAGATGGAAGGCACAGGTGCATGCTCTCTTCTGCATGAGAGAGGGTGATGATAGGCAGTGGGACAGAGCAGCAGCACTTCAGCCACCAGAGCTGGGCTGCAGTGGGCTGGCTCTTCAGGACAGATGTCCTCCCACACTAGGTCAAAACACAGCTACTTGCTCTAACTACATTTTTTTACAGGGTTTTGGACTTCTCTCCACTAAGCAATGATGCTGGTTGTCACTAAGTTATCCACTGTGATCCCTTAGGATTTCTCTTCACGGTATTATTAGCTTAGCCTGTGAGTCCAGTTTTTATTTGCAAACAACCATCCCTGAACAAAAGTCTCCAGCTTGAATAGCTGGCAACTCCACCGTGAGTGCCCAGTACTCCCAGGGAGAGCGGTGCTGTCCTCAGGCATCAAGGACAGGTGCATCACTGCTTTGGCCAGGATGATGCAGCAGCAGCACCTCCTTCACTGCAGAGCCACTGTCCTGCCAGCCCAGGGGTGACCGAGTCCTGCTGCTTATCTCCAGCCTCCCAGCCACAGACCCGAGACTTTACAACACGTCAAAACAGTACATAAAAATCCCCTTCTACTGACCTGCTTATTTTTTGTAAAATCAGAGTATTGCCTACTTGCTGAAGACATTAGTCTGCTCGTTTAAAAAAAAATTATCCCACTGCCAGACAACCAATATACAAGAACATCTACAAAGAAGCTGTTACAGTTTATCGTGCAGTAATCCATGGATTAAGGTCATTAATAGCCCTCGATGACATACTGCCATGACTCCAAAGGTGCTCTTCTGGCTTACAGGATAGATATACAGAACATAACCCTCTCATAAACATGTCCCCTGAGATACTGTCTTCTAAATCTTCAAAAGAAAAGAAGAAATGAGAAAAAACAGAAGGCAGGTGCCTAACACAATATCTTGCATTGCATTAAAAAAAAAAGTTATAATGGAAATAAATCACCCTGAGTTTTCTTATCTTTCAGACTGATGTTTTCACAGTAAAACAGTTGTGTTGTTGTATTGAGAAATTTTGATCCTCAGAGCTAAAATAGCAAGCCAAGACATTCTCCCATGCGCAGAAGATAAAGCCATACGTAAAACTTTCAAAATAAAATCTGAAATTCTCAACTCTACCCTTTAATTATTTATACGAAATAAGCTTTCTCCTTCTGTTGACATGAGAACACAAATATATCATCATGGAAAACACTGTGTACTCCTCAAATCCCAGGGGGTCATTAATCTCCTTTTATGCAGTACATTAACTATTTTCACAGAACTTTTAAAAATAGTTTTCTAAAGCATGCCTGATATCATTAGGCAGTCAGAAGAAGCTGATGCCCTAACAATATAATTGCTAAATATCCTCCAAAAAAGAAAATCCCTTTGCTCCTCTTAAACTTATGCTCATATCTGCACTATCCATACATGTAATTACCAATGCTATTAATTTACCCAAGTCCTCAATACCAAGAGTAAACAATCCTTGTGTCAAATCTGAAGTAATGGATGGACTTTTCTCACTTCTGTTGACCTAAATGAAAAAATCTGCACTCTTTCCATCTGATTTGTTTCTTTAGGACTCTGGGAATGGCATAGTATTGTGCCACTGTGTATTTTCATTTACCATGAAACAATTATAATTCATAAAATGTACTTGGGAGAATACAATTGTTCTACCAGCTGCAACCAATTCTGTATCCCACAGTCACATGCAATTTTTGTAAACAACATAGTGACATTTGAAAACAAAAACCCTAGAAAGAAATCTTAAAAGCTGCAGTAAACAAACGTTATGATAAACAACATTTGTTTCAATATACATCTTACCAAGAACAAATCACTCACCATTTCCTATTTTACTTTCACTACGGTGTAGTAGCATTTTCACTACATATGCAGTTTCTTTTTCTTACCTTTAAGGAATCAAAGCAGGCAATAACTCTTCCATTTTCAACCTGGCAACTTTTAGGGGGGTGTGCAAATTTGCATTCTTCATCAGAGCGTGAACAAGTTCCCCTCTGAAACTGCCTGCACACTTCTAATGTCAGCCATTTTGTGTCTCTTACGGGAGCAACATTCAAAGCCATGATGAGAAGCTGATTTTGAACTTGTAAGTTGCTGTCAGGTGAATTATGCTGAAGAAATTTCCAAAACTAATGACAAAGTAAAAGGGGGGGCGCGGTAGTCAGAAAAAAATAACTTCAATTCTAATGGAAAAGAAAGTTAAAAAAAACAAACAGTGAGGGACGATTAACAACGTCCAACACACACAAAGCAGAAAAAGCAGAGAAAGTTTATCAGCAAGCAGTCACTCATCAATCATTAAGTCCCGCTTGTAGACTTTTGGCTGGGAAAACACATGCTCAGTCACATTTCTGTCTGTAAAACACGTGGGTTTGTTGATTGTAATCACGGATGCACTGGTTTTAAGCCAAGGTCCATCAATGCAATGGCACTCCTTGATAAAATAGCAGTCCTCTGATGGTTGCTTGCCGGTATTGATTACACGAGGAAAGCAATGCAGTCATTTGTTCATGTCCCAGGAATGATAATAATAATCCTTTTTCTGCTTTCAGTTTCCCATCAACTAATTGGCAAATGGAGACAGCTGAGGTATCTTCTGCCAGGTGTAAGGTGAAGGCAATGTCTGGCTGGCAAAGACGGGATTTTGAGAACACGGGCGTAGCAGTCCTCGCTCGTAAAAGTGACTTGGCAAAGGCACTTTTTAAGTCACTGACCTGACAAAACAAATACAGCATCAGTTCACGTGCAACTCATTCAAATCAACATTATGAAACCTACAGTCCCTTTTTATCAGATATTATAAACATACAGCCAAAGTTCACTCTTTAAAAAAAAAAATCATCCTCCTTTGTGAAGTTACACGTGATAGGGGAATAACCAGTTGAAACACGTACTGCAGTAATATTCCAGGCAGCAATCCAAAAGTTGGGAATGATTTAAATAGATGAATGTGGCAGACACAATAATTAGGCACACTAGTTGTGAAACAATTCAATCAAATGTGCTTAGTCTCCAAAACTGTATACAAGAACCTGTTTCCATTAATTTATCACTTGGCCCTTATGATTGCATCACTACATTATAAGCTGCTACTCATTACTTGTTCTTCCTTAGAAACAAGGGTGGTAGCATTCTGCTCGGATTTTTTGTGTCTCTCTTTATTTCTCAAGAAAAAAACACCCCAAAAATGTAATTCCAAAATTATAGGAAATAAAACCTTCCATATGCAGACAATAGAGTTAGTTTTCCCTTTAATCTAGAGGCTGTTCCATAAAGGCTTTATGATAGGGCTCAACCACCAAGTCACCATGCTCCAACGAGTCCTTTCTAATATGAAGCAGTCTTTATCTAAATATTCTTTTGATTTAATTAGCCTTTGTGTACCTCTGCAAATACATCCTTCAGCATCAAAACATCAGATTCCAATATAGCACTTAAACTATTTGGGGACTATAAAATACCTGGGATATTTTACAGAAAAACAGATCTGAAAATCAAAGGGTTACTTATTACAAAAAATTTTAACCACTAAATATATTTTATACATAGACAGTGAAACCATTAACATGATGTTTCCTTCTACTCAGCTTCAAAGGAACACAACTTTTATTTTGCAAATACCAGCCAGAAACGGTTGATGGATTATTTTTGTGCAAGAAAAAAGAAAAGGGGAAGGACTGGAATAAGTGAGATTTTAAAATACGTCAATAAAAATAGTTCTAAAAACACTGTCAGCTTTTCCATGTCAGAACAATTACCATTCTGTGCTTGGATTCACCAGTCTTAATTGAAGTCAGTATTGTTAGTTAAGTAAGAATTACTCACACTCAGTTTCAGGATCAGATCCCAGTTCTGACTTCTAGGTCTTCACATCAAAAGGCTTTTCTACTATTTAGCAATGCTACCAGAAGGGGTTTTACTATGTAACCAATACTTACACCAAAAGTTCCTACTGCTAGCATGAATAAAGGCAACGCAATGCTAATTGCTCAAAAATTCAGTTTCAAGTCCAATGTGTAATAAGACAGGTCTGGATGACACTTAGCTTTACTGGGTCATAAAGAACAAGGCACAAGAGAATCAGTACATTTTGAAATAATTCTATGCAATTATAGTGCAGTACATAAATTACAAACCCCTCAAATTAAATATTCCATCAATGTTGTCTGACAGCATCAATGAAGAATGAGATTAAGCAAAAAGCATACAAAGAGGTGAGAAAATACTCATAACTGATGAAAAGGAAAGAGAGGAGGAAAGACAAGAAGAGCCTCTCCACAAGGGCTTGTTGAGCTGATAGCTTGTTGGGCTGATGATTTAGCTGGCTAAATGTGAAAGAGGAAATACTCTCCCAAGAGCCACACATTCCAATTCAGAAATGTCAGTAACGGTTTTCAGTAATAGATGTAAGAGACAGACGGAAATTTTGGGAAAAGGGTAAATGTTATACCACACACTGCTGAAAGTCACAAGTAGTAATACTCTGCAGGGCTGCACACCATAAAATTGACAAAGTTGTTTCTCAAGCAGTAGCTGTTAAGACTGAAAAAAACCAGACACAGCACGTGGCAGCAAAAGCAAACAGCACACAGTATAGAAATGGCAGTAGCCATGTTTTTTAAAAAAGAAGTGCACAGCAGAATCACATACAAGATTTGTGAGATTACAGCAAGAATTCATACCAAAACGCATTTTGGGCTGGAGAGTAGAAGAGTGAAACGCAGTATCATCCTATTTCTTACTCTCATTAAGATTTTCTAAACAAAGGGAAGCATGAAAAGTTTGTCTCAAAAATCCACATCTTGTCAAACATAACAACGTCACCTGATTTCTCAAGAATCATCAAGTGCCTCAGGAGTTTCTACTGGTAAAAACTCAGGAGACAGAACTGAGCCCTGTCTGAAGGAGGCCTTGCCTTTAGCAGGAGGCAAGTGCAAACATGGTGAGGATAGAATAATTTGGAGTGCTTCATCCCTACCACTTACATGACCTACGTGTTCACAACCACGTGCTAGGCAGCTGTCATACCTCCTCTGCCCATCACCTGCACCAGCAGGATGAAGGAAGAGATGCAACCTTGAAAACCTGAACATGAAGGATGCAAAATGAGGAGAAGGGAGAGAAAAGACAAAGCAGGGAATAAAATTATTCTTCTTGGAGAAACCAAGAAAAGTAGAATTCAATATATAAGGCAAGTGCTCAAGAGAAGGAAAAAACGGGAGAGGAAGGAAATGGCTGGTTGTGAAATGGAAAGCAAGGGAGAGACTTCACAGGAAATGGAAGAAAGATGGAGAAAGGTTGTAAACACTGGAAGAGAGAGGGACAAGAGGAAATATTAGAAGGAAAGCAGAAGATACTGTGGCTACAGGGAAAAATCCAGCAGTCGGAGTAAGCAGGAAGTAAATAAGGGAAAAGAATAGAATTTACATCAGAAAATATAGTAACAATAACAATAATAATCCTCAATAAAATGCCTGCTAGGTCACACGCCATTATTAACATCACAGCTTACCCTGACCTTCTGTGTTCCAAAACCCATCCATCTGGAGAAAACCAGTGGCTCCAGCAAATACTAACTCTGCTCTTCTTCCCACTATTTCTAATTGTGTCCCAACATATCAGCCAAAGTTAGCTGTCCTGCCAAAACCAATGTTACCTCACTGGCACAAAGCCCTCAGCACCAAGTGTCCCTTATGATGCAGAAGGTTTTGTTTGCTTGATGGTTTTGTTTAGTTGTTTTGTTGTTATTATCATTAATGATCCCAGCTCAAGACAACACTGCCCACTGTAGCTAAACAAACTCTCAAAACTTACAAACAAACAATTGAGCTGCAAAATATTCTTACTGAAGATGCAGGAAGTACTCAACATAAGGACAAATTCTTTTGTCTTTTTACAACTATTATTGTTTATTTTCAGTCTCTCACACAGTTGAATCAATGGAATTGATCAAGAATGCACACTTACAAATGCTGTTTTTCGTAGGTTAAGTGAAATTAAATTAATGGAAATGCATTTGTCCAAGCTATTTAGCTTTGGATCCCTTTTAGTATAAGCATCACTTCTCTTTTGCAGAAAGCTAGCAAGGCATAGGAGTAGAAAGCCTTTGGCATGGTTAATTTAAAAAAATCCTTTTAATTATGAAACAAGACAAAGCACACAGACACTAGAAGCCCACAGAAAAAATTCTCAGAGAAATATGGGGCAGACAGGCCCATCATTGGGAATTGCAAGTGAATAAAAAGTCCTGCCCTATTCCAAACCAGTTGGATCTTTCAGGTGGATAATAAAAGCTCTTGTTATCTACAAAATATGAGGTGCTTTGGTATAGTAGTTTTACTTATCAGCCAGATTACGTGGCAATGGATTATGCAGTATCTGTCTAATGGTGAAGCTGAGACTTCCAGGACATGATGTATTCATGCTTCAGCAGATAACATGTAGTAATGAGCGAAGACCTCATCTTCAAAAGTCATCTCTGCAGGTGATGACTTCGAGTAAAGGAGTACAGTCTTCTACATGGTCACACCATAGATCTCTAGAGGGATCACTAAGTCCACTCAAAAGGTGTTAAAACAGTTTTACACTTTTTGAGGTTTAAAGACTCTGTATTATTCATCACATTAAAATCTTCAGTAAGAGATGTCAACACTGGATATCAATTGGTTGCTCCTACTGTCAAAATTTATCAACATGATCCATATATTTCTCCTATAAATATACCAGAAACTCAAGAATTAAAAAGTTAGAAAACCCTCAGCTGTACTTAAAGGGGACTGTACAGTTTGAAGTATTTAAGCTCTTCTTTCCCAGACAGACGAGATGTACTAAATATACTTAGCCTTTAAAGTTTGATAATTTGTAAACAATGCTCTGTTTTAAAAACAAGGAAACAAGAAAAAAAAAAAAAAAACCCCACAAAAAACCCAAAAACAATACCCCCCCCAAACCCCATTTCACTATGCTGTGACAGCAAGGAGAGCCTTCTCTAGGTCACTAGCAGGAAGAACAATGTTGACTTACAGACTGCTGCCCAAGTTCAGTTAAACACATGAACTCAAGAAGGAAAAAAACTCACCTTTAGGACCTATCTACAGCCACCACAACTGACCTGCTGGTAACTCCAATGCCAAGACAATGTATTGAGAATTTAGTTTCCAAACCCAGCATGCATATAGTGCCACTCTTCAGAGACAAATTGTTTTCTTAGCAAAATGTGAGATCCTTTTCAGGAAGACCAAGGTCAACTCTAACCTCAGGGAAACAATACTGTACAATTTTAAGCCCTTGGCCCAAAGCAGGCTGCTTCTACAACTTTTATCAATTTACACATAAACAAAACCTGTTGCTTTCTCCCAGAAAATCATGTTCATATTCTTAAATTTCAGAAACTTTATAACAAAAAAACAATAACAATGACCCTGCAGAAGACACCAAGCCCAAAGAATTTCATGTCAAAATTTTAAGGTCTAGCTAGAAGCTGTAAGCAGCAGAAAACAGGCTCTCTACCCTTAGACAGGGTTAACCATAAGCATCACTAGCTTCACAGTCCACAGCACAAGTTCACAAATCAGCAGTCTTGACCACATACTACTTTAACTCAGATTCTCATGATGTTCCTTTTTGTTCAGGAAATAAACTGATCTCTAAGAAAAAAATAATTTAGCCACTTCTTTCAGCCTGGACTTACTAGTTTTGAATCAGTGATTTTACCTGGGTCAGACAATGTGGGACAAAGCACAACCATCTCCAGATGCCTCAGGACACCAGAAAACACAGATTAACCAATGTGCCCCATTCCACAGATCATCTTCAGACTACCGACAAGAATTGTGTTCCTTCAAAAAGCTGCTGCTTCTTCAGCAGTTGACCTATTTGCAAAGGAAACTTGCTTTGCATTTCACTCTGTTTACAGACAAAACCCAGTGGAAAGATTCCCTGCATAAGTTTAAGACATAGGAATGCTTCTGTAACCAGATCAAGTTACATATCCTGAACATTCACAATGGAAATACAGATATTTGAAGACTGACAGCTACTGAACCCTCACCCTTATTCCAGGAAAAGGCATTCAAATCCCACTAAGTCATACCTCTTGTTTGCAGCTGCATAGTGGATTCCACATTCAAATCATTTGGGACACGGACATATGTTTAGGAGACACTGGCAGGTGCTTTACTCCAAAAGACGGTGGAACTTTACTTCTGTTTTTAACTAAACTTCATTGTTACACTCCTAAACGTCCTTTTCCCCCCATTGTTTGTGCTTTAAATAGCATTAAAGGCCTCCAAATAGAAGATAAGCTGCCTACTAAAGGACAGCCACAACCCCACAAGCTCACTCCACTGTTGCTTTAAATTCCAGCTACTTGCCATTTCCTTGACTGCCCTGTGAAGTTCTCTCTTGAGCTCCCCAAAACTCCCTGCTGAGGAAAGCAAGACTGCAGCTTAATCCCAGGCTGCAGCTGAATCTGCTCTGTCTCATCAGGTGCAGAGTAACACAGCAGCATAACGTCCCCTCCTCACACATGCCAGCCAACTCAACGGAGACATGGTCACCTCCTCATGTCCCACTCCTGATGGAGTAGGGAGCAGAGCAGAGCAGGCAGGACAGGACACCCCACCTGGGGCAGGTCTGGCTCCTCTTTGCAAGCTCCTTTAGCTACAGTGCTGTATCCCACAGGACATGCTCCCTGTCCCTGGAAAGCAAGGATGGCTCTCAGGCACCACACACTAATTTATGCCTATTCCCCACTAGCCAATACAAAGAGGATACTACACCAAAAGATGCCAACATGAATTAAATAAAAAAAGAAAGTAATTTTACAGACAAATAATGCAACAGCATGCTTTTTAATGACATTTGAATAAACTACATCTTAAAGAAAGAACATGCAGGAGATTCTCCTGTGGTAGATAGGCTTTTCTCATCCCATCAGCTTTCCAAACTAGGGAAACAGGACCAGAAGGGATGCAACAGTACAGAGGTATCATTCATCAGTGAGTGCTATGCCAGCTTCGTGTTCTTCTCTTTAAACCAATTTCTAATATTAATCCTTTTTATATGTACCTTTATACTAGATATCTACTAAGATGAAGAATGCACAGTAGAGTTTAGTTGTGTCTGCATGGTTACGTAAAAAGACAGCATTAAAACCAGCATCAAGCTTTTGGCCCCCCTCCTAACTATTGTGGAGTCACAAAAAATAATAATCCCTAAATTCAAGAAACAAGAGAAAATAGGACAGGTTTCCATGAAACATCATCCATTCTTTGATGGCAAATATTAATGGGAAATCTTTCTGCCACCATAACATTTTTAAGAAGAGCCATTCAGCTGCAGTAGAGCATGATGATTGCATTTTCTTCTGTAAATTTCAAACAAAACTTACAAACATTTCTTTAATCACTTTCAGGGTTTTTTTTTCCCACTTTAAGATGTTAAGCAGCTCCCATGTGGTATTGAGGAAACCAGTACTGCTCAAAGGAGGAAGAAGCCAGAACTGCTGTACTGGGGAAGCAGCCCACTTGTTTGATCAGGTGGCTGGTAGCCAGAAATACTAGAACTCTAATCCTGGGTCTTGTATTCATTCAACATGAAGCAGCTCAAGTCAGAAGTGTCAGGACTTACAAAAAAACCATTATTTATTTTATTTGCTTGACTTGGAGATCAACTATTGCAACATCTCTTTGCCTGTTATACAACCAGCCATGAACACATGTGAACTGTAATACAGACGAACACTTTACACAGAGACGATCCCAACTATTTTAGTCAAGCTGACTGAAGTCCAGGGACAGACTAGAAAACACCAGTCTGCTTTATTTAAACTGAGCATGACCTTCAAATCAGTTTTGCTAAATGAGCCATATTTTCCTTGTCACGATCACTAATGTGCCAGGTTCAGGCTTTTTAGTATGTCCCCCACTATTTACAGTATGGCAATGAGCTTCTTGTTAAAGCCTGCCGCTTCCCTTTGAAGCTGGCTTTACAATATAATAACACTAATGTCCTTTGTCCCTGGGGAAGTAGGTGAGGGGGAAGGTGTACCACTGACTGTGAAACAACCCACACAGCCTGGGACCTTTCCAGCAACCCACTGTACTACTTTGCTAATGGACCGTGAAATATTTCTGCTGAACTTTAGGTCAGTGGATGACTACAGCCCACAAGAGTATTTTCTAAAACCAAAGTGCTTCGAAGTCATGCTGGAAAAACCAATGCTTATTATGCTTCAGTTAAAATGCAATTGCAGAAAAGAGTTTTCTTCTTCTAGCAAACTACTTTTGTTTTTATTCTACTCCTCCTCTCTTGGTTTGTACCTTCTCACAGTTTTTAACTTAAACACTTTCTAAGTCCAAATTAACCTGATTTTATCCTCTAGGTGTATGAATTTCATATACAAAATTCTGTTCCCACCTTGACAAGAGGGCAAAAGCAATTTCTGTTTCTGTGCCTCAGCAAGCAGAGTTAATCATCCCCGGCAGCAATGACGTTACCACTTGGCCTCTTGTGGACACAAATGTTTTGCTTTTGGCAGAGTGCAGCACGTAATAGCTATTAATCAAACCCAATTCCCCAGGAAAGGGTACCCCAGTGCACTAGGAGCTTCCACTCTCACCCAGCTGCAGACATGCATTGTACTTATGTTTTTTTAGGACTGTAAAATATTTATAGAAAAGTGTGCTTATGTACTGTGAAACTTTTATAGACTGGCATGGAGGGAACGTGTGATCAAATGGCTGTTCTCACCTGCCAAAGGACAGATAACATGCTGTTACACAGGAGCACAATTTAAAAGAGCTCAGGCTGTTGCAAATTTTCTATTTTCTCCAGTCCAGTTTTGCTCTAAGCCAAGAAGGCAGGACTCTTGCTGAGGTATTTGTTTATGTGACAAACACTGCACTGAAAGACAAGGATAATTCTGAATAAACCAAGGACTGTATGTATGTAAATTAATGACATGTTGAATTCACAAACTGCACGTGTTTTAAGACTGCCAACAGCATTATTAATAATAATATACTCTAGCAAATTATCCAGCTCTGGGAAGTTGCATGGCACATCCAAACCAAGCTCCTGAGGCGAGGGCAGCAAGAACACTACCTAATGCTATTAACTCCGACTGCCTCTTAAGTCCTAAACCCATTCTGCTGAACAGATTTCCTACACTAAATTCAAGCACCATCACTGTTCTAAGATAAAATACCTGCATTCCTGTGCCATTTTCTTCACCTTTTACCTGAGTACAGGATAACAACACACAGAAGGATGACCTTAGCAGATGAGCCAAAGAGTCCATCTGGCCCAAAATGCAGCCTGAGACTATGATGTCTTCTAGCCTTATACTAAATGTCTTCAGAGGAGTGCAGAACCAGGGCAGGCAGAGCGTGACAATTTCCATGAATTTTCTCCCAACAACCTGTAACAGATGTCTTTGTATTTAATAGGTCTCGCTGAATTTTTCTTCCATGGATTTCCTCAATCCCCTTTTCAAATGCTGCTCTGTCAGAAATGTCCTTTATAATGTGCATGAAAAGTAGGATACCAAGAGGAAGCCTGACTGGTTCTCACAATTGTTGACAAAAGCACAGACTCTCAGGAGAGGAGCATGCATATGGAAGGAAACACTTCAGGACTTCCTTGGAGATTCAAAAAAATTTGAAAACCACATTTGGAGCTGAAGAGTAAGATGACTGATTACAAAAGCCTTCAAGAGAAGGCTTCTGTGTTGTTTCACCAGTACTCCTGAATGTGTTAAACAAAAAGCTCCAGAAAAAGTGGAGCTTGGAGAAAAAGATTTTTAAAACCTACCACAAGAGGAAGAAACACCAAGACCCCTTCCTCTGCACCCCAAGCTGCATCAGCTAGGAACATCCCAGAAGCAGGGATCTTTCTTAGCAACCCAATAGAGAAGGAAGAAAACCTGAGAGCCTGCCTAAAGGAGCCTAAGCAAGGCACTCTTGCATTCTACTAGACCCAAAGCTTCTCAGGCGTATTTTGGAAGAAGATCACAATGACAAAGTGCTTTTGGCAGGGAAAAGAAAAACCTCAGTAGTGTCTTTAGTACTCAGAGGGTTGCCCAAGAAAGCCTTCACCAGACTCCATTTTATCACAAGAATTCAATTCCCCTTTCACTCCATTAGTAGCGTGCACATAACACACAACTCCAGTTTTATTTACTTCCAAAACTAAAGAAATCCTCATGAAGCAGAACATATGCAAGTGCTTTACTGCTTAAATATCTCACAGGACATACTGCAAAGCCTGATAAGGTGCCTATGCCAGAATACTTCGTATCTTCCACCAGTTAAAGAGATGGAACAGCAACCTAACTTTAAAGTCACCTATAGAATAGCAGATAGTTAAATTAATAATCTTCAAAGATTATTTTTGAAAATACTTTTAAATAGTGTTTTTATACTAACATTCAGACAGCGGCTGAAATCTCCCGTTAAAAGCCATTTTTTCAAAGACCCTTCCCAGTTAAGAAAAAAACAGAAATGGGGAGTTTAGCATGACCTTGAAGAAAAAAAGGTAGTATTTAACAAGTTGGTCTCTATTGGTCTCTTCTGAGGGCAGGTTGCCTTTTTGTGTTGTAAACAGAGATGGCTTCCTGCCTGATTATCTTTGGTCCTCCAAGGTGAATAAAGAAAATATTTAATCACATTCCATGTGATGATGACAGTAAAACTTCATTTTTAAAATTCATGTGTTTATCCACAAGAAAAAGACAAACAACAAAAAAACCCTAAACAAAACCAACATTTAAAACTTCAAAGACTACCTGCGTTGTATTTGACAATACATAATGCAAGCTTATTCTTTCTGGAATCAAATAAATTTGCATTTAGTGAACCACTATCCAGGTGTCAAATAGCTATCACAAGTTCAGAAAGAGAATGCTTTTCCCCTAAAACTGTTTTTACAACTGGTGGCAGAAAAGAAAAGAAGAGCTTTTCTCATATGACTTGCAACTTCTGGTCAATGTCTGTTTTCCTGGAAGTCTTGAATACTTCTATTTAGTCCTGAGGCAAATAATGGAGTTACAACTGGAAGGAGTGCACAATAACCATCTGCAGACATCGCCTACCAAGTAAACATTTTTTTTTTCCTGAGCTCCAGGATGACAATTTTGGGTTTGGTGTGCAGTACTGCTACTGACCTTTCTTTTTGCTTGAGCACCAATTAAGAAGCACTGACCCAATAAAAATGGGTCATATCGATCTGTTGTTTTGATTTGTGTAACATGTCTCCCTCAGTCCAAAAAGCTCACCACCCGTTGCCACTTGAAGAAAGTTACTTTTCAACTCAGTTTCATTTTAATTTAACTTCTTTTTTTTTAATTTACAACTAACAGGAGATAAAGTACTTAAACACAGAAAGGCCACACAGAAATAAACTCAGAAAGTTTAGACAGTAAACTGTCTCAGTAAAGACATTGGATGAGTTCATACTCATTTTGCTACCATGTTTACTGTATAGTTCATTAGCCTGTAACAGTAAGAGGACAAACTACATTCAGGTTTCTGTAAGGGAAAAAAAATCCCAAACCACAACAAAAACTCCAGCCAGTACCTTTGAAAAGCAACTTCAATATATACAGTCTTTAATTTCTCTTAAATTGAAAGTTGAAAAGGGAATTAATTTAGGCAGCCATACTAACAGGTTAGGCAGTGTTAGTTCTATGTCTCAGAGCCAGGCATGTCCCCACCTTAAATCAAAAATTTTCTCAATATTGAAATTACAGCCTCTATTTTAACTCAGCTATTTATTGTGAAGAAAGCAGTAGGAAAAAAAAAGTCTTTAAAACATTGAAAAATCAAGTGCTTTCATGCTTTGACACAATGAACTGCAATGTTTTGCAGTGAAAACTTAACACATTTCCTATAAATGGTTTGACAGAGCCCTCTTCCTGACCTTTTCCTACTGTCCCTGCTTTCCTGTAACTGCAGAGATTTCTCTGTCCTGCTGGCAATGCCAGACCAGGTAAGCACAGCCCGGCATTCGCCAGCACCTCCAAAGCAATGGAGATGTTTCGGACAACTGGGCACAAGCACCTGGCTTTTGGACACAGACAGTTTTGTGCTCACGTTGCAGTGGAAAATTTGGACTGGTTAAAGTCTCGACATTTTTGTCCTTTTCAGAAGCTTAATTTGTTGTTGTCCAAGCTTAGTGGCAAAAGGATATTTAAAGACACACCTTTTTTTTGCACTTTACAATATGTATTGCCTTGCATAACTTCTGTGTTAAACCATAATTTAAGAGCTTCCTTTAACCATGTACAAAAATTTGCTATACCGCACCATTTTTGAAAGACAATGTCAAAATTTCTGTATTACAAAGTGAATAAATAGCAAAAAAGAAAAAATAAATTTGATTTGGTCAAATAAATATCATCAACACCACTCAGAGATAAAAAAACCTATATAAACATAAGAAGTGGACTGTTGCTGTTATGCTTACACACGTTTCTATTCCACAAACAAGTTTTCAAAAATGACTTAAACATGTGTGTGTTTTGAATGTGCCTCATTTTAGTGCAGTATTTGCTTAGTTTGTAAATAAGAGATTTTATAACTTCTAACCTTCAGCCTGTACAGGCTGTGGTCCCTGACATCTGGTAGGAATTCCTTCCATTTCATATAGCATTTCCAGGATGAAACAAGTGAGACATAAAATCAAACCAGATCAGAAAATAAAACCCAAACAAAAAAAAATTAATTAATAAACAAACTCACTCTTGGTCAAAGTTATTCCCTCTAGTAATCCTTTGCAACTTTATAGGCTGCAAAGTTTGCACTACCAATATTTGGCTTTCAGAGAGATAACCAATTCATAACAAAGGTTCTAAAAATCCTGAAAGCCTACTTGGATGGCTCTTCTCCACATTTATCCTCTGCCCATCACCTGAAAGAACAGAAACCATGGCACCACTTTATAGCAACTGAATAGGGCTGTCCGCTATAAAAAACCAAAAAACTCCCAAAAATACAAAAAAAAAATCCCCCCCCAAAACCCCAAAACAACCAACCAAACAAAAACCCCAAAAAACCCAAAAAAAAACCAAAACACAACACCACCAAAAAAACCCCAACCCCCCAAAAAAATTATACTCTGAAAAGACAGAACAGAGAGAGACAACAAAGATGCAGCGGTATTATAGCTCTATGCTTTCTTACAAAAAAATTCACTCAATTTACATATTGGGGGAGTGGTCAAATTCATTATTAGGGTTCTGTAAAGTTGAATGGAAATCCACAATTTTAGATACCCTATTTTTTCACCAAGTGTACAATGTCCATCAGGGAAAGAATTGAAGAATAATCCTGCATAATGTACCATAAATTTCCTAACTGCAAAACTAGAGTCAAAATAGCCACATAAATTTAAAAAAAAAAAAATGAAATCAGAAAAGTAGAAACCTGTCCACAAATTTTAACGTCTTATTTCAGGAAAATAAGTTTTGCCTTCCAGGGAAGCACTTCAAAGACTATAATCATCACATTTACCTTTCCCCTAAGTGAAAAGTATGCTGATGTTTTGGTGGTTGGAGACCCAGATGGGTGAGATACAGGTGGTTATCTTCACCAAAGCAGATTATTACTAGTAAGTCTGTTTTAATTTCATTTCTCTTTAAGAAAAAAAACCAAAAAAACCCAAAACCCTCCATACCATCACCACCTCATATTGATTTCTATTACAAGAATTTTCAAGTTTAAGAAAGGAATGCTACCACAGCATCACTATCTCTTGCCCATTTCACTGGAAATCTGAAAACATCAAGTGCATTTCATAAAACCTTATCACCTACAAGTATGTTTACAAGCAACTGTCAGTTCTCATTATGAAGTACAATTCTGACAATGGTAAGGAAGAGCTAGGAAATACAAATCCTAAAAGCACAAAATTAAGCAAAATGAAAGCAAATTATTAATCTCATCTTTGTAACCTGATGATTTTTGTGGAACCCAGTTATTGTGATGACTTAGGCCTTATGGATGGTAAAGAAATTTAATTTAAAAAGAGCAGCTAAAAGTGCTAAGCATTTACAGACAGTATGAAGACTAAATTCGAAGCAGAAGTTCACAAAAAACTCACAAGATTAAATATCATGTTTTACTTCTAATAATATACCGTAATTTTCATAATTAGGTTTGCCAAGAGAGTTTCCTTCTCTGCTTCGCAACAATTGCCATAACCAGTAAGAGAGTTTGCAGTTAAAATAAAATTTTTGCGAAGTCATACCTGAGGCCAGCTGTGAAGAGTTACAAAAGGATCTCATGATAATGAGTTCACAGGGTGATAAAATGACATCAGTTTTAACATAAGGATAGGCACAATAATGCAGATGAGGGAAAAAAAACAAAAAAATAATGAATAGCAAACACAGAACACTAGGTTCCAACAAGACACTGCTACAGAGGAAAGATCATGTGGACATTAGAGGCAATTCCAATGAAGACTTCAGCAAAATATTCAGCAGCTGATGGAGTATGAAACAAGAAGAACATTTGGCACTATCAAAGGAAAATAAAAAATAATTACACTTGTGTGTATAGGCATGGAGCATGTAACTCTAGAATGATAAAAGAGTGAGAGAACAGCATCAGCACTGCGGAAAGGCTTACATGTACAAAGAGGCAACAGCGAGGTTTTTGACAACAGAAGGAATACGAAATTCATATGAACTGCTGACAAGGATCACTAGATTTTGACCAGGAGGCAGGGAGTGTTCAGTCATTTACCAGTGAGGAAGCCATGGAAAAGACAGCTGGTTTTGCACACACAGCAAACAGCACAAGGGTGAAGTTAAATGGCAGGTGATGTGTTGAAGGTCAAAAATACCAACAAGTTAAAAAATAACTTTTTAATTAAAAATCAGGTTATTTAAATAGTCATCAGAATCAACAATGGCTACTATGAGAAGGAAACCCCTCCTCAATAAGCTTCTCACCCCTGTAGCTCAAGCCATGCAGCAGTCAAGGTACTGCTGTCTTCTGCCTTCTTCATTTTTGGAAGGCAGTTCCTTACAAGCAGCCCAGTTCTGCAAACAAGACTGGCTACAAACCCATAGGGACACACTGACCCTCAAGCCCTACTGCAAGAAACTCAACACTTTCATCTCCTGTTTCAAACAAATGTATTTCAGAGATGACAGACTCATTCCACCTATCTTGGAGCACTTAAATGAGTCATTGGTGACCAAAAAGCACTATCTCCTTCACTGTCCTTGTGCCAAAGGGGAGCCAAGCACCTGGGGCCACCATGAAGCCACCAACCTAACTGGACAGACACATGCCCACAAGGACCAGCAGATGGATTGTGCCACTGGCTCTGCACTCCAGAGGAAAGACTTAGCAACTTGAGAGAGCAAACAAACCCAAGCACAAACACTTTTGCTCTCAGGCCTTACTGTCTCACGTTTCAGTTGTGTCCTCCTCCTCAAGAAACTGAGGAAAGAAGCTGGGACAGAACCAGAGTGAAAGACCAGAGACCAGGGACTATATCCCTCCTGCCCTACAGAAGTGTCCAACCAGTTCTCCACAGATGAGGTCCAGGTCCAGGATACAGATTTAGTTGCAGGTATCACTCTCCAGCTCCTCCCCGAGAGGGATGTTGTGGCTTCTTACCACTTAGGACCTTTTACACCAAGGATTAAGCTGAAGGCTTGTTCCCCGCTGGCGTTTCCACTTCAAAGAGCTGCTACTGTGGATACTAAAGCCTTTGAAAGTGGCCTCACTGCACAGTCCTGAGCATTAAATGAGGTCTTTAAAAAAAAGGAGGGGGGGGGAAGTGGAAAGTGCACTAGCTTTATAAACACATCAGTGGGGCCACTTCCAAAGCCTTTCATGCCATCTCCAATATGACAGAGAAAATCTAGAGTTTTTTAGCCACCATCCCAACTCCCTTAAAATTATGGCAATAAAGTAATCCATCCCCAAAGTGTTTCCCAGCATTAGCAGCAGGGAACTAAAATACACAAGGGAATTGTACAAAAAAACCACACACAAAGCAAAAAAGTTTTTAAAGACAAGCAGTAGACTCCAGGACAGCGGCGTGCCGTGCTGCCAGAGCATGTTCAGCATGCCAATAAGGACTGCAGCACTGCAATCCCCAGCACCAGCAGCCCACGCACCGCCTTCGTCCTCTGCAAAAGCCTCATGCCAGCTGGAGGGGGTGCCCCAGGCCACTCCATTTTTTGGCTACAGGGTGAGGAGATTAAGGGGGGAAAGCTGGCATTGGTCTCCTCAGAGCAGAGAGAGGCTGTAGCATGGAATGCTGTGCCACAGGTGAACACAGCCATCAGAGAAATCCCATATGTGTTACCACAGCCTTTTAAGTAAATAAGAGTGAGGCAGTGCAGAAGTCCTGAATCATTAACTGGGTGCAGAGATTTGCTCCTGCCAGCAGTGAGCCTGTCTGTCCTGCCAGGGGCACAGCCAGAGGGGTCTGCTGACAAAGCAAGGCAGCTCCAGGGTTGAAATATGCATATAGCTGCTGCTAACAGCACTGCGGATCCTCTGAGAAGTGGAAGGAAATACCCAAAAAATATTTAAATGGACTAAAACAGAGTTTTTCCGTCCTACAAGGCAGCCACTTCACCCACCTTGACATTAGCAGGAGTGTCCCACAGACAGCTACCAAAGGAGACTGTGAAGGCACAAACCTGACATGCTGAAACCCAGCATTGAAACATCATCCTTCTGAACAATGGAAAATAATGGAAAACTTGCCCCTTGAAAACTGTAGGTTAGTTTTAGACTAAGTCCAAAACACCGCCCATGACACCTATAAAGTACATAAATCATGACATTCAGAAAATTGAATAGGGGCTGGGGGACTGAGCCATTCAACATACCTGAAGGATATATAACAGAGCAGTAGGGGAAAAACACCCAAAACAACAACATATAATTCCTCAGAAACTCAAGTTAAAAAGCATTCAGCCTGGATAGGAGTGAACACTAGAGGGTTAAAAAACCAAGAAGTTATTTGCCAGGCGTCTTAAAAGCGATCATACACACAAAAAAAACCTGAAAAGTTGCCTTCGGAATTCCCACAAAAAACAAAAAAGGCATTTCTAGCCAAATCCTAGCTTTCTCCATCCATAAAATGGCCATGAAGGTAAACCTTCCTGCATTTTTCCTTACTTGTACTCTCTCATTTTGGCTACTGTCAGAGGTGCTGTATTTCCTGCAGGAGAGGAGATTTTACAGCTCATGAGCCTGCAGACTGACCTTGTCTCCACTTATGAGTTCAGCAACGTATGATTTTCCCAAAACACTTCCCAAAATGTTTATCATCCACTCAGAAACTGATGAAAAAAAGCATTGATCTAAAATAGAAAAAATTAATAGACTCTGATATGAACCATCTGTTCCTATTTGTTGATCCACTTCTTTATGCAATGACTGTATCACTTAATCCCTCCCACTGTCTTTATTAGCTATTGTTTTTGTAGTACAAAAATCACAAAGATGAAAAATTATATTTTTATGCGTGTGTGTATATTATGTATGTGTGTAAGTATTTGTGGACATAGATCTAGGTATGAAAAAGAAGGGAGAAAAAAAAGGAAAAAAAAAGAAAATAATAAAAAGAGCATGAACCTCTGTGTTTATCAAATTGTTTACAGCTGAGCTCTTCTAGCTGGCAATGTTTCGTGTATCACAAGCCCACCAGGTCTTTTGCCAGACTTACGAATCCAGGAATCCTACAAGTCTTCTGCAGAAGCAGCAAGCTGCACACTGGCAGTTCTCAACAGCTTTAGTAATCATCAGTAGCACAAAGAGTCCCCTACATAATTAGTATTTCTTTGTGTTGGTTATAAGGATTTTGCATATAATCCCCTGTTAGGTATGCTCTTCAATCTTCACAGCCCCAGACTTTTCCTTTTTTAGCACGCCTGAAATACTGAACTAAGAACCTGCCATCGCCAGCATTATCGGAGACAGAGCTCGGTGTTATAACGGCCCGCTTGCAAAGGAATAATAAAAAATTGTGGCGATTAAGAACTTGGCAGATTAGAAAGGGGATTAGAAAGGAGATGCATAACTTCTTTCTCCTCATGCACCGCCTACTCCAAATAGAGCCAAAAAGTTTGGTTTTAAAAGTAGACTTTTTAAAAAGAAGACTCTGTGTATCAATAACCAACAACTGTCGCTGCATTTGCTAATAATGTATAAAGAGATTAGTTTAATTAGTCAAACAGCTAATACTGCTATTATTTGAACTAGTTTTCAGCACTGACACTCTCTTGAAATGAGTTTTATTTTCCTCAGGCTATAATTTCAGCCTGTTTACAGACCAGTTACATAGCACTGGTGCACATTAGTTAACCATAATACTGTATTAAACATATCAAATTAGCTTCACAATCAAAGGTTTTAAAAGGAAAATGCATACTAACAATTTTTTTAAAAAGTGATTTAGTTATCTTTTGCTTAAATTTTGCAACAGCCATATTCATTTAAAAAGGGAAAAAATAATTTGACTTTTAAAAAAGTGTTCCTTCTCTGGAAGAGAAAAAACAATTCTCAAAGTCAGAAATTTCTAGTAACATTAGGAAGCACAGTATCACTAATAGCTATCACGTGAAATTTAAATATTAGCAATGTGTTAAAACTGTATGTAAAATCATTAATAAGTAATTTCAATTAAACTCATCTCTCAGTATTATAAAAACTGAACATTTTACAGAGCTTTTACAAATAAACACAGTACATATTATTTCTGACATATTTCTGAGCACCAGATGAGAAGATTCATTCACAGCTGAGGTGATACCTGAGTGCCAGAAATCCCACGCAACATTAAGAGCCATTTTTCTTGCTCAGAAAAAAAAAATTAAAATGGTAGCACATAATTATCTCATATTTCTGTAAAATGTACACTTACAAATTAAGAAGCTGATTTGCCTTTATAAATGCTCTATTGTCAAGCACTACACTTCAGGATCTCTAACTCATTAGAAAATTCTATCTTAGGAAAATAGAGTAATTCTAAACAAAGTAATTATTCCTTGAAAACAGACAGACTGCACATCAGAAGGTTACCACACTAATAGCTCTGATGAAATATACACAGCAATTAAGCAGAAAAGATATTACTAAATTAAATAGGCACCAGAATCTGGTCTGAAATACTTTTAATACCACATAAATGTAAATACAGAATATTTAGTACCACCTCTACTCTCTAAGCTGAAGGTTTATTTGCCTAACCATATAAAGTAGTAATATGTATGTGCACCTTGACCAGGAAATGTTTTTTTTTAAAATCCTTTTGTCATTTGAATGTCTGTCAGTAGTTTGATACAAACTACTTGACTAAGTGATGAATGCAAATTTTCACTTTGGTAGTCAGGCATAACAAGATAACTCTAGATATGGTGATCTACAAGGTATGGAAACCAGACACTGAAATTATCTGAAAGTAAGAGATTGTCTCAAAACAGGAGACTGCAAAGTTTTCTCTGAAAGCTGTGCATGAAAACACTTTTATTTGCAAAAACTAAATATTTGTCTCATATTTTATAGCTTGAAAAATATTATTTTACTTCTGTCTAATTATCAGTCTTTGCCTCAGATTCTTAACACAGTCTGCACACAAACAACACATTTAAGCATCAACAGTGATAGAGTTAAACATACATATCCACACCCTATGGATTTGTAATAATAATGCTCTACATCCTGACATGTGTTTCATTTGTGAGCAGATCTTGAAATTCTCAGAAGACACAAGGTTGCTTTTACTTAGAAGACTGTAGCATTCAAAAATAACTGGTTCACGAACTGAGTATGTGTCAACAACCCAGCCACAGTACTTGGCCAGGGAGCAGGGAAGTCATATCAACCTCCTCTGAGCAGTGTCAGCTGTGAGGAGTTGGGAGGTGACATCAGGACTTCTGAGTACATGTCCTGTACTTCTCCTTGGAAAATGGGAGGGGCAAGGGACACTTGGTCTATGGACTATGGTCTAGAAGGGCCTATTGCTGCAATACTGTTAAAATTCATGTAACTCATTCCTAGGATCAAGGAAATGTTGAAACTTTCGCCCCAAAATTACATCACTGAAAGTTTCTTTAGGCAGCAAAAGGTTATTCTACCTGATTTCTCTTTAAGAAATTGATCTTTGTCTTCCTCAGTACATACACTTGTTTTTTCTATCAATATCCTAGCTGAATACAGATATGCAATGTACATGGCTATTACAGGATAAATAAGAAGACAACATTTTCTTGTTGTCTTACCAGTGGTTAATCTTAGGGGAAAAAAGAGATTTTAAACCCAACTATATTATACACTGTACATATAAATGATGCTGCTATAACACAAGTGAAGTCAGCATGTTAATTCAGGTCACTAACTGGGTGACATCCTGAAAGGTACTGAGCACCATCAATGCATATGGCAGTCTGAGAAAGTTGAAGAGGGTTCAGCATACAACAGGATGAAGAAATGTTCCCAGAACTCTCCTGCAACATGATGGTAAAGTTTGCTTCCTATCTAATAAATAATAATAACAACTAAAAACTACTCTATTCTTCCATAATTTTGCAGACTTCTGCATAAATATCTCTTCCTTCTCTCTAGAGCATTTAACTTAAATCTTCTCCATTCCTTACTGAGGCTCCTCCTCTGGAAGAAAGTTGATGTGCCTTAGCACAGTGAAATCATTGCTCTAAAAGCCAGCCTGCTCATTAAATTATTCTGCTAGCTGTGTGTTCTCTCATTAAAAATGTATAAAGATCAGATAATTGCAGCACGTATTATTAACCTTGTTTTCCTTGTTTTCATGTACAGGTTCTGTTTTGCTGCCTAGACAAAGACCTGGAAAGGGCAGTTTTCTACAATAAACTACAATAAGCTAAACAACAATATGAAAAATTTCCCCAGCTTTCCTTGAAGAGCACAAGGAATCACAGCACAGTCAAAAAAACCCACATACTTTTATAACAGGGTAAAATACTGTAATCTTGTTGTATACTCCTACAAATCTAAAACAGGCAGTCTTGGCTTCAGTTAAAGCTTCCGATAGGGAATTATTTAGATCAGCCAGTCTAATTCACCTAAATCTTCAAACATAGCTGCTATAAACTTCACAGATTTCCAGGTTGACTCCTTCTCCTTCTTAAAGCTAGGCTGCACTTCCAGACAACAACCCAGCTAAAAATCCAATTAGGGTAGCAGCACTTCTGAAACACACTGACCTATTTCTTTTTTTACTTGTTTTAATATGCATATACTCATGTTCTATTTCTGAAGAGAGATATTTACACTGGAAATTAATACCCTTTGAAAACAAGTTACCATAAAATCCACCTATTTCACCCAAACAGAATCCATTCACAGGAGAAACAGTGTTTCCCAGACTCCCCCAAGCAACACATACAGTATGCAGTATACTGCAGCAAACTCTTGAAACATTCGATAAAAGACAACGATCCTCCTACCTTGTTTAGCCCTGTCTATTCGACACATTCCCAACGTGAACAGGAACATCTGATATAAACAAACAGCCACATCTTTCCCATCGCATCATGGTAACTAATCCTCACAGGAAACGATGAGCAGCCTGTAATGTTTTGGGTTTTTTTCTCAGAAAGCCTTGTGACTTATCTGGGGATTTTTCCTCAGATGATGAAGCAAAGACACAGCCTAAACTCTGTTGCTGAAAGGCTGCAGCCCTTCCTTCTCACAGAGCCCTCCCAGCATATGGCAGCCAATCACACCCAGCTTCGTCAGCCCTACTGCTCTTAAACTGATCCTAACGGGATGATTGACACAGCAACACAGCACTTCTAATGTGTAAAAACAATGCATCCATACCAATGAAGCAGGAATTTCCCTCGCACAGGGAAGGAGTTTTACTGGTGAGGCAAAGCAATAGCTCCATGAAATAACATACACGGCAAAAGCAAACAACTCCCTTTCCCTGCACTGCAACAGCAGCTTCAGCATTTCCTGCACAAGGATTTTCAAAGCTTTTGCTAATTGTAAATGCGTGCACAAACAACATTTCTGAAACTGCAAAACTGCAGTGGTGCTGTTTTGTTTGTAAAGGTGAGACATGTACCATAATAAATCAAACCCTCTATCTTTTATTTTAACATGCAGCCAAAACACCCTCCGATTTAGGCAGTAATATTCTCATTTTAATACCGCATAATTTCATGTGCAGTGTCTGCATTTAACAGCAATACAACGATAACATCTTTTCGATTATTTCAGACTGGTTGTTAGGGACTGCAGGTATGGGATGCTTCTCAACGAAAACACAATCTATATGATGGTGTTTTAATTCATATCCATGGCAGACAAATCCCATCAGCAGCATCTAAACTGAAGTCCATGCAATTAGTTGGCAACTGATGTTCATTTGTGTCAAGGTTCTGGCATAAGGACTACGATACCAGTTGCCATTTTCAAGTCAAGCTGTGGGCAGCTCAACACGTTTGGTACACAAGGTCTGCTGTCAACCAGTTTTCCTATAAATTCTTCTAAAGTTTTAAAACATGAGAACAAAGCAGCCAAGGATTATTAAACAGGAGTTGCAATTAAGAAAAATACAAAAAGGAGCTTTAACTGAAAGTCAAGCTTTATCCAAAAAGGGATAAAGATTGCAGTGCAACAGTACTTTGGGCAGCAGTTTAGGCGATTCAAGCTATTACACAAAAAATGTGTAAAATGTGTTTAAAATGCCACTAAAAGTTTAGAAATATGAATAGACAAGAGGAAAACAAAGCTCTCATTCACTGGCAGCTCTGCCCCAAGGCCCCATTGTTTCTTGTGGACTATTTTGCATATTATAAACACAGCTTCCCAAAAATCCATTATTCCTCTGTCCAGCAAGCAGCAACTCTCCTTTGGGCTCCACCATCTCCCACACAATTTGTGAAAACCCTCCCCTTCCAGGCATGGCTGAAACATGTTCCTGCCAAGAAGGCTCCTGCCAGCCAGCCCTTACTTTCTCTTCAATCACCCCCTCCATTCTTCTCTATTCTGCCCTATATTAAAAAAAAAAACAAACAAACCCAAAACAACCCTCCTCAAAAAAACCAAATAGTTGATTCTGGTGGGTTTGAGAGACCCTGGGGACAAGGGTGATAACTCCACCTGTTATTAAGATGGCTTCGTGCATCTAGTCAGGATTTTCCACATTCTTTTGACTCTGCCAAACTTGAGCTGCCCTTGTTAAAAATTTTCCATGCTGGACATCTGCTGCAGAATTTATTGACTTTTCTGCCAAAACACAGTTTGCCTATTTCTGAGATAGCCTAGACAAAAACATGTTGCTCTGCCATCCTTGTAACTCACTGGGGAATTCTGGCTCCTCTGCCCATGTTCGGGCAGCCTTGAAATTTGACAAAGTACTGATCCCTTGCTTTTTTGATGTCGTTTTTGAGGGTGGTTTTTTAATATATCGAGGTTTTTTTATATGTTTTGCTATGCATATGAAAATATTTTCCTATTTGACAAAGCTTTAAAACCTGCTAATATTCAGCTGACTCACAGCTGACAATCTTTTTAATTTTTGTATCTGATCCCTGCAGCGCAAATCTCGGAAAACGCTCCGCAGTAAGCATCTGATTCCTTCCGCCATCCGTCCATATGTGGCTGGAAAGGCACCAGCCCCACAGTGCGACTGAGCATGTAATGGGCTCAAGTTACAGGAGATTAGCAGGATTTCCCCTGTAACTGCTGCTCCCATCTGCCAGAGACCAGACATTGGAGCTGACAGCAGGAAGACAACCTCGCCTGTTGCTCTCGTGACCCTTCGGCTGGTGCCCCACGGACGTGCGTGAGACAAGCCCTTCGGAGCGCGCTGCAGAGGGGATTGCCAGAAAGGTCAGCTGGGCCAAACATGGCATGAGGCTGGGCAGAGAGGGAGAGAGCGATGAGATGGAAAGGGAGGAATAGATGCAAGAGCCAGAGTCTGGCTGGTCTAGTTGGGCAGGTCACAACACGGAGGAAGGCAGTGCCCATGGCAGACAGGGAGTAAGCGGCACCAGTCAGCAGGAGCCAGCCGCCCTCTCCTCAGAGCCTTGCGCATTCCTACCGCAACACTCACTGACAGCTTCTGTGACCCATTAGTTCGCTCCAAAAGAGGGAGGAAACCTGCAAGTTCCTCAACCCTTCCCCGCCACAAACCCAAGGCGAGTCACTAACACAAGCCCTGAAAAGGTGCGGGCTCAGCACTGCCTGCACACCCCAGTTTCAAGTGCCACTGTGCTTCGCAGTGCACAGCCTGGTCTTCAGCCACTGCAGAGCTTTAACTGCAGTCAAACGGGGCTGGGGGGCTCCCAGATAGCATTCCTAGCACTCCTGAACCACAAACACAAAACTAGCAGCCACACACCCACCCCAGATCCTCCAGTGTGTTACTGTGTTATAGATTCTCCCACAACAAAGGATCAGAAGACCCTCAACTCAGTTGGGTGTGCTGAAAACACATCACATCCCATTTGTGACCCTTTAGCTAAGACCCATCAAAAAAGCTCAAGAGAAAATATATGCTCTTTCTCAAAAATGGCACCTTCACAGACTGCAAAAAATGAAATTTTAAAAAACAATTGCTCTGTACATTGAGGAGTGAGTAGTTCTCAAATGGAGATGTGCCCATGTACCCATTCATTTTTCACATCAGCTACAAAGAAAAAGGCCAGAATTTCAATTTTCAGTCTGATTTATACAATCGTATTATATATTTAATTACAAAACAGTATCTTCTTAGAAAAGCTGAGAAATTCAGATGTCAAACTCAATAAAGAATAACAAAGGTAAATTCCCAACTCAAAAAATGCCATCTGCTCTGCCTGATATGCTCCTGTAATTAATGAATCAAGGGAAAAATGCTTCTATCAGTGACTATTACACACAATTTTCTGAATGGTCTTGATACAACTTTTGGAGAAAAGTGAACTATTTTGGGAGTAATAAAGAGGAGGAAAACTGAAAAATGCAGAACCCACACAGTTATTTTCCCTTCCTTACTCTTGAATCACAGCAATTAGGTCCAATTCCAGAAACAACAAAACTTGTCAATTTAAAGGGAGTTTTGCAAGAAGGGTGGACCGTATGTAACACTAGCACCAAAGTCACCAAGCAATTTATGTGATATTCAGTTGCAGCAGACTGATGATTTTGAGCTGTGCCTAGATGACTTATGGCAACAGTGACATTTTGGTAAGTTTGGCAATGACAAAAAGAACTGTAAAACTATTTCCTGTGTCAGTAATAGACTCTTCCTTAGTAACTTCCCACAACTGTTACTATGAGCAAAATTCAGCTTTGGTAGCTGTGGTCAGAATGACAGCATAAAGAAAATTCAAAGCAGCTGCCAAGATTTTAAAACTAGGCATTCATGCATAATACCACTGATGCCAGCTTTTGCAAAACACCTCAATCTCTATATTGGGGCTGAAGGGGTAGCGGAAATCATTATTAAGTTAAAAATTTAAAGAGTAACATCAAAATTCCAAGTTACTAACTGGGAACAGGTTCTGAAAGGACAGGTCTAATCTTTGCTTTAAAAATAGGCTTATCACAAGAATTTTAAGTCTGGCTTTTCAACTGTTTTAACTTCCTACCTCCCAGACATCCCAACATCTCCCCAACCTAGGAAAACTGGTGATTGTCTGTGCACAGAAAGGAAAACAGACTATTCTATTTTCATGATATATATGCTGAGAGAAATATAAAATGGAAACACTCCACAGAAGCAAGCACATATTCAAGTTACATGTTAGGAATCAATCTTACCAAAATTAAGGTGGCTCCTGGAGGCTTTCCAAATGCTCTCTCTCCTTCCGCTGCTTGCACAAGGAGTTTAAGCCATGTCTAAATTGTGAGATCCAAACACATGGGTTCAGGCACACATCCAGTCTGCATCCTGACTTTATTTTAGGATGACACCAATTCCCCATCGGGATGAAAACTAAGTATATGTGCACAATTCCTTTAGAGGGTGGTTCCAGTTGGGAAGGGTGATGAAGGCATCAGCCAGAGAACTGCAGTTCACTCCAACCAGGTTTTGTAGCTGGATGTTTGAGACACATACACCAAGTGCCATGGAGAGCTGAGCTAACTCAGGATTGTAGCCTTATGCACTTAGCTTGAAATACATTTGACCAAATATAAACAACCACATTTCACTGAGTCACTCTACTCCCCCTCTCTCTTTATAGTCACTGAAGAGAAATAGGCATTTGTGGGCTGTGATTCATCCTATCCTGAAGTAGCTATTCTAAGAGATTCCATCATATCCTAAAAGCATCTGTGTTTCTGTATTGGTTACCTGAGATGGTCACCCTTAAGCTTCTTCTATCATGCCCTTCATTAAACATGTAGGAGATGAAATCTTACTACAGAAGAAGCCTTATTAGGAACATAAATATTTAGATATTTCAGTTACATAAACTGGATAGCACTTCAGATTTTCAAATTCAGTTCAAATAACTAAAGACATTAACATAGAGCTAAAGGACACCTGTATTTTGACAATGTACAGTTACAGCTTTGGTGTAAATCCTGAGCTTGCCATAAGCATGTTCCAGCTATGTTGCTATATAAGCTACATAAGCTTGTTCTCTAAGCTATGCTGAACATGTTCCAGGATTTTTTTCCCCCCTGCCTGAACTGCAATCTTTGCACTCACTCACGCTTTCCTCCTCTGAACAACTGATGGACACCAAAGTAATCTAAGGAGAGTTGAACTAGGATTCTCCTCTTGATTTTCTTTTTCGTTTTGGAGGGGGACATTTTTGGGGAGAGGGAAGTTGGTGAAATAACCATTATTGTGCTGACTCTATAAGGCAGGTACTATAAACTGGCAAAATAATAAGCTCAGTAAAACAAATTGGCAAACCACCTACATTGCCTTACTCTTGGAACACTGACTTACGCAAAAGTTTTTTCAGGAAAGTGATTCTGTTTTTCTTCATGACAGCTGAATAAAAAGCCGTTTTCAGTTTGCTCATTTGAAATACCAAATCACAGAAGTATTAAAACATTAACACTGAAATTTTAATCATCTAAACCCAGATACCTAGTTTCTTCTAGATGCCCTAAGGAATTTCTGTTGGCCTTCAGTGGCCCTTGCTGGAAGGACTGGGTTACTGGTACGTCTTATATTTGCCAGCCCCACACAGATGTCCCAGATATAAAATTGTCTAGTGCCATTTTAGACACCATATATTTAGATACCTGTACCCATCCAAAAATGCAACCATTTCCTCAGAAACATTCCTATCGGAACAGATCTTCCAGCAGAATGTAAAAGGGTTATATACAAAACAGAAACCCTTTATCATCAGCTGCTGAACCCTATAAAGAATATGTTTTATGAATCACAAGGAACCACGGTGTAAAAGTACAAGCACTATTTAAGCCAGAAACATATATCATAAATTCAAGATAAATCTCTCTCTGCTAACTGACTTCATGTCCCCCTAGTTTGTACAATACATACCATGGCCAGGGATCTACCTGATGGAAGCCTCCTGAGCCTTTCACTTCAGCTGAAATAAACACCAAATGCTTAAGCCTTCATAAAAATGTATTGCAAATCCATGTGGTTAGAAAGAATACTTCCCAAATATGTCAAATTAAGAAGAAAGCAAGTGTTGAACCTTTAGCTTTTTAATACTCAACTGGAAACAATGCAAAGGTGTAATCCAGCACTACCCACTGATGCATAAATCATCTTTAGTGAGACCCCCATGTACTGGGAAGTTCTTCCATTGCTGATAAAAGCATGCTCCTTCCTCCGCAGCCCCCTCCATGACTAATTTCCTCCATACCCATTGTTCTGGCCTCAGATTTGGAGTAGTTCCTATTCAAACCCACAACAGGAGGAAACCATTTGATAAATCACCTTTTCATAAAACCCACTAACCTCAGCCACAAAGTCACGTGGGCATAGGAAAGCCCTCATGTGTTTCAAAGAATGCATATACTAAATGTATGAGGATGCATATACTAAACTTCTGCCCCTTATCTTGGGGATTTCCAACGTACTGGGAAGACACAGGAACCAGATTTGTCCTTCAAGAAGTTCCTAAATGACCAAAATTAATACTTAATGTAACTATATGAGAGATGTATTCCAAGCAAGTTTTCTGCATTCAAACCTAGCATTTTTAAAATCTATGAAGATTCAGTTATCAGCCTCAACTATATTTGAAATCCTGCATATAATTCAAGCAATGACTCCAAATAATACATCTTAAAATGAGTGATGTAATGAGAACTCTCTAATTATCCTTATAATCAAAGGCTTTATTTTATTAATCCATTATAAACCCAAAGGGAAAAAAATCCCTGAAACTAAGGTACATTTTGAATTTTCCTATCTTCAATTAGCACAAAAGTAATTCAACTTGCTCTTTCTAATTCATTGAAATTACACTATTGTTTTTGCACGCTACTGCAATACAGCCGTAAAACAACCTAATTTAAGAGGTGATTTTGCCTCCCATTTCCCTACAAGCTGCCTCTGAACAGCCTGAATCTGTAGGGCAGATGCTCAGGGGCATGCAGCAAAAATCAGCAAGCAATCTCCACGGTAAGCAGAGACAATAGGCTCCAGGAAACTTCAGAGAAAATGCAAGCCAATTGGATAATTCTTGTTTTTTAAAATCATAAGAACAGCATTCAATCCCTCACCCTTTTACAGCAATTAATAACCCACACATGTAAGAGCAGAGGACTCTATATAATTTAAAAAGCATTACTTTGGCAAGAAGAGAGGGCCTGGAATATGTAAGTGCAGGGTTTTATTTCTTTCTGTGAAGTACGGATGACAGGTAGAAGAACACTATGCCAAGTGAACTGTTGGCAAGCAACTAGTCTTTTGGTTAACAGGCAGCTCTGTTTTGTGAAGTCTCTGAGTTTGTGTTCACTTAGGCAAGCTTTTCTTTAAACATTAGACTTAGATGCATTCAGTCATGAGTTCTGCACCAAATTTCCATTTGCACCTCAAAAGAGGTTGCTTTGTTTCAGCTTGTTTTCTGATTACTGTGAAGTGTCAGGAACACTTTGTTGTATTATGCTTTTAAACATTACATGTGGATCTTTGCCTAATTACTCTGCCACGAAATACTATATACATGAACATGAACCTTCAGTTTTCCCAAATGTCATGTAACAGAAACCAAGAAATAAGTAAACACAAAGAGAAACAAGAATTGTTTTCACCCAGAAAAAAAATCAAACAAGTATGAGTAATGCAGGGCAAGAAACAAGGTCTTCTAGCAGAAGCACTGTGTGGGATAAAATGGCATTCAACAGCATGACCTCTGAAAACAGCATGTTTCAAGTAGCACATGTCAATATTTAATCCACACCACCACAAAAATGAAGCAAATTACAGAAAAAATGTCTCAAAAATCAAAATGCATACAAGACTTCATTCACCAGAGGCTCAAGGATGGAATGGAGAGTTTATTTGTAGGGAAATGTCTAGCAGGGGATAGCATCCAGCTTTCTAACACAGCTACTTCACCCATTCTGCATTTTTCTCCAACTCTCCCTCTCTCTCTCAAAAAAAAGTCTTATAAATTGACAAAACCATTAATTTGGCTGTTCCCCCTCATATCAGTTCTAATGAGGATAAAATACAACCGCTAATACATAGAGCCAAAATAAGATTAGAAGATATCCTGTCTGTTGCCTTTGGCTTACTTAAAAGTAGAACTACTAAGCAAAGGGGAATGCAGCGAAAAAGTACAAGATGAAGATTGCATAAGTTTTTGCTGTGGGGTGTAAAGTCTTATGAACTTAAGATTTTAAGCTAAATTTCACTGCAGACCACCTGCCCTTTTGGCAACTGTAATGCCACCTCATCCCCCAAAGCTATCTTCAGCAGACCCATGAGGAGAGGTTTGCCTGTTTAGGCAGAACTGTATTAACCATCACAGAGTTCTGTCCCTTCCTTCAGGGACAGGTAAGAACAAGAGAAACTTGTTGACAAAAATATTCTGCTGGCCCTCAGGTCATAAATGCTTAGGTGAACAATACTAATCTAAGTATAGCACATGAAACATGACTGTATGAACCACAAAAGCTGTATTGAGGACGTGAAAGTAAGTTTACCACCAAGCATCCCACAGTATCTGGTCAGCTCAGTCCAAAGTTGTCTAAAAAATTCTTTGCTTGAGAAGGAAGGGGAGGGGGGGGAGGAATTCTCCTAGAAACTTTGATTTTAAGAAACCTAAGGGGAGTTCTTAACTAGTCCAGCTTCTGCCTCAAAAGAAAACTACCATCAAGAGTAGACTGGGTCAGTATGGCTTTGCCTTGATGAGGCCTGAGAAGCTCAGAGGGCAGACTTGCTCCTCTGGATGACTGCTGGTGTGCTGCACTACCCTCCTAGTAACAAGATTTTCCCAACATCCAACCTGAATCTCCAAAGAAACAACTGGTTGTCGCTCTCCCTTGGTGTCACCTGGCACTACTAAGTACAGTTTGGTCCTACTATTTTCATAATCATCCTCCAATAGCTGTAACAGCTACTGGACTGTCCCTTGCCTACTTTTCGTTCAAGCAAATAAGCCCAGCTCCCTCTACCTAGACTCTTACTCATAAAAGTAACTTTTCACTGGAACTAGACATGGCAATGGAACTTCATCTGAGTTAGAAGTACTGCCTTGACAAAAACTGTGACCATGTGCTCAATTAACCCTGGATGAACTAGAAAGACTTCTGCTTTTCTTTTCCCTTTACTACTGACTGCATATACAAGGGACTACCACTCAGATGTTTTGCATTTGCTTCTTTGTACTGCTGACAGAAGGAATATGTTAAAAGCTCTGCATCCTGTACAGAAATGTCCACAGAATTTCAGACCTTTTTATTTCAGTACTCAGATATTTTGCATATTGAATGCACTTCTATTTTACAAAGGAATCTAAGATCAAGCTGTCTAACAATAAAAAAGTAAGTTACCAGTGACTATTTTCTATAGGAGTTCTTTATAGGTCCTTTAAAAACCCCCAGATTTTATCCATCTGTTCCCAATTACACCATCTCCAAAGATTTCTTTTTGAGACAATGTAACTTCAAGAGTACTGGTAGCTAAAAAAAAAAAAAAAAAAAAAAGGAAAAAAAAATCAAACAAAAAAATTTAACCTTTATGGATATCCATCCATTCTGTTCCTTTTTCAACAAATAAGTAAGAAACTGCTGACAAAATCTTGCTGGAGTAAGCAAAGTGGAACTACAGCAGTTTCAATTATTCCTCAAGTTTAGAAATTCATTATCTCAATCCTGAAAGCCTTCTGCACAGTTCTACACTAATGACATTTTCCCCCATTCCAGTTTGTTTCCAGCAGCAGACTCCACCAGGAATTCAGCAGCAGTGGGGACTAGCTCTAGCAGATTAGGAACTGCTCGTACCACGTAAGAAAAAACACTTCAGTCATCTTTGAAATTTGTAAAGAAGAATGGTGTAAGCTTTCCAGAAAGCAAGAACAGTGCTGTAGTAATCCTCCTGTCAGCCCCAGGGCCATCACCGCAATTCAGATCACCAAACTCTTCTGCTGCTTTGTGAGGGAGGAGTACTGAGATCCACCCAGCTTTGGCCTCCAGCTATTGCCACACCATTAGTCAAGTGGCCTCTTTACAGCTCATAAAGTGGACAGATTTTTCTTCTCCCTTCCTCTAACTCACAACAGCAAGGACAGGTTATTTGAAAATAAAAAATGACTGCCTGAAACCACCAACACCATCTTCTGATGGAATGTGCCTTAATCTTAACACTACCATGCCCTCATCCTTCCTGTCCACACTCACCACAGCTCCCATAGGAGGCATATCCAGGTTTAACCATTCTCAGGATTCAACAGCTTGTGCCTCCAAGACAAATCACATGCCTCTCTTGTGGGACCCAGCAATCCAAATGACATGGCACACTTCATCTGCTACGGTACAACCTGGACTGGGTTTTCCAAGGAATTACAGGGAAAGAACCAGAGAAATCAGATACTTTCTGCTAGCTGCAAGTAACAGAAGAAGTACACTCCACTGCAAACAGGAAGCAAAGAGCACAAAGCATTATGAAATTAAGTGAATGAATTGAGTAATATAAGACCTACCTCTAACTGCCAACAGGCAATACAGAATCCTGAGAGTGAAATACATGATACACATTGCATCACTCAGAGCTCTCTAGATGAGATATAAATCCCATGTCTTTTTTCCCTGCTCCTCACAATACAGCATCCCAGACAAGCAGACACCAAAAAGCACTGTTCACCTGTTCTAAAAATGTGAAATCTAAGGTGCTTATATTAAAGTATCTTTATTAGATTTCATTAACCTGAAAAGCCAAAGCTAAAATTTATTCACTCAAAGATTACAATAAAGAAACAGCTTTAGGAAGGCTAGCATTAATATCTTGCAATGGAAAGTAGCAGAATGTCCCAGAATTACGAAGCTTGAGAATTTCAGCGGATACTTTGACACAAGGTTGAACATGATAAAATCCCCAAACCTTATCACCCTGTGTTTTTTAAGAAAAGCCAGTTCCTCATAGTCCTCTTGGCACCTTCACAGATCACACCTGGACCAACCTGCAAAGCTGATCATATTTTTGAATCAACACTTGACAGAGAAGTTGAACATTATGGTATCACTACACTACTGCAGTTATGCAAGAACATTGCCTCATTCAGGGAAGTGGAAGCATGGCCAGCTTCCCAGGAACCAGAGAAAGCCTAAGCAGAGTAAGGACTGAGGAGCTCCAAAATCTTGCAGATCTCATCAACAGCATCAGGGCAAGGGCCTGAGGGCTCAGAGACCCACACATCAGCAATGATCAAAACCACAGTCAATGCCTGACAAACATACCCAGAAATCACTTTGATGTTATCTACCAGCATCTCACCACATACATAGGACAGAAACTCTCAAATGACGAAATGCCCAAAAAATGCTGAAATAACTAACTTGCAATAACTAACTAATAACTAATGCACCAAAGCCTACACTGAGGTTATCCATGCTCTAGGCCTATGAAATCCATACAGACATACTGCACAGAAGCAAGGAAATACTCCCCTTTGTGAAAACCTTGTGCACACTTGGAAAGGCCTCTCAGGAAACAAAACCACGCCTCGCCCATATCCACCAAGAGCCAGCTTACACAGCTCAAGCCAACCATTTTTAGACATCGTGGAATCTTAAAACAGGGTGTCTTTTTTTCTCTGAGACCTGTGAATTCAATCATGCTCCTTCCAGTCTGAAATCATTAACAAAATACTTGGAAGTCTTCTTCCTCCTTGAAAATGTAACAGTCCTACTACTGCTGAGGAAACTTATTGTGGATGTACTGTTCTGAGCAACCACTGGTTAGTGCCAGATTTCCCATTCCTGAAAAAGATAAGAAGCAAAACCAACTACTGGCTCACTTCAGTAAGCCTAATGGTACAGACCAGCGACATCAAACTAAAGAAAGGACATGGATCTTCCCATACTTCAAATTATCTCTTTTCAGAGGAGGTATGGGATGATATAAACTCAACCTTGCACACCTCCTTTTTGATACCATCAGGTATGAAATATTTGTCTCTCACCAGGGAGGATACCTCAAAAGGGCCCACAAAAATATTACGAATAGTTTGGGCCCTTTCTGAATAAACTAGGGGCAGTGGAGAAAAGACAGCAGTAGAAAGCTGCTTCCACATCACTTGTTCCTTCCCCTGCAGAGACCTACAAAGCTCAATTCCTTATACACTACTTTTTAACATAAGTGTCAAACCACCAGGTGAACTAACCAGCAATAGTCTCAAATTCTGCCAATGTGAAAACACAACAGACCTATTTAACCTTCAGCACAAACAACTGCAGCACCATCCAAACAAGGAGGAATAGGTGAAGTTAAACTTAAACCTGGAATTCAGTGGAGAACAGAGGAAAGCCCTGTCGAGAGTTTGCACCCACAGACAGATCTCAGGTTTGTTGCTTTAAGATACATGATCCCAGCTGGTCATAGGTCAAAAGTATTTCTGGACTTTACACTGACATTATACTTTCATACTGAAATGCTACTCAATAACAGCATTGCTGTCTCAGCTCTATCTAGGCAAAGAGTCATCTGTGTCCCCATGGGCAGCCCATGAAGCCTTCCAATCCAGGAAATCTGATTACTCCAGAACGTGTTATGTCCTTCCCCAGTAACACAGTGTCATACCATCATCCTCCCAGTGCTCAAACATCTACCTGCTATCTTACAGCTTCCTGAGGCCCCAGCCCTGGGCAGCAGCAGGGCTACCTTGGGCTCTGCAGAGGAACAGCCCTTGACAGTCATCACTGCCATCAGTCACCCAACCTGAGATCAACACGTTGGTGTGCAGCTGCAAGACAAGATAAACTGTTGAGTTCTTCAGCACTTTAAGATTTTTGAAGAGGCCTACTCTTTCTTCATACCTGTAGTTGATTGAGCCATATATTTTTATTCCAAAGCTAGTTGAGTGTTTTGATACTGTGTTTCTCTAAAGCCCTAAGCCAATCGATTGTGTCAAACGCAGTTACCACAAATAATCCAACAACAATGATCAACACAGCAAAATGCACAGGGAAAGAAAGTATCACCAGTAGAAAAGAAAGAGATTGTTTTTGTTTTTGAAGGTTTATTCATGAGAAATGAGTGACTTGAAACTGAAAAGCATTTTTGCCTTGACTTTCATTTCAATGACATTTTAATGAACACTTTCTAAGTAGCTCTACTTGCAAATGAACGTGGGAGAATATTGAAGAAAGGTAATGGGAGGGGAAAAGAATAATCCATCAGTCATTTTATTTCTTAGGTGCCTCTGAGAAAATAAATAATAATTCATCAGGGGAAAAGTGATCCAGCAAAGATTCGACTGTTAAAAGACATCTGGAAAGGAATAATAAGTAGACTGGAAGAGTCTGAATTATGATAAAGGGCTAGGAAGAATGATACAGTGTGATCTGGAAGCCAATTAGGTGACTTTGTAATTCTTCAAAGATGAAGGCGGTGTGTTTGCATCTGTCCTGAGTACTTCAGCCACAGAGAGCTAACAATGAAGTGTCAGAAAAAAAAAATTATAGAAGCGCAGTAAATGTGATTGTAGGACTGGCTGGAGCCATGAGAAGTGAGATTTCTACCCTGGTAACTGACAGCATGAAAATACCTTCTTTGATAACAAGTTTAAAGTGATTCATAGTTCTTTATTTCTATTTTTATTGCCAGATTCAACAAAATTCAGAAACGTTCAAGTAGAACTATAGTAAGACCTGTGAGAGCCTATTAAAGTGGGGAGTGGGGAGTGAAGGCAATATAAACAAGAAAACAGTTCATTCACCTAGCATGGCATGACTTTCAGTGAGAACACGCCAAATCTAAATAAATTAGGCTATATAATTCTACTTGGCAGCATAAGGAGTAAAATAATCATGTGGTGTTGCTGAGATTCCAAGACCTACCCAGAGGATGCAAAAAATCTAACACCATCAGGCAGCAATGGGAATACCAATTTAATACACTTTTTCTTTCTTCCTGCCATAAATCAGGACAAAAAGTTAACAGAACTTTTTCCAGTGTCTTGTAACTAAGCTTTTACCCCAAGGAAAAGCAAGACTAAGAAGGTTCCCCAAATGGGAGTCACATGCCGTTGGTGGCAGGATTCATGTACTCCTTTTGCTATGGCTGGTATTACCACAGTTTAAGAATCCCTAGGTTAGGAGAAAAAGCATTTAGTACTGCACAGTACAATTCTAGAGACTGCAACCAGCAGAGAAACTGCAGAGCATCTGGAGCATAAGAGATGAAAATTTCACCCACCAAGTGTTAGCAGCAAGTAGACTTTATTTTTAATCTTCTTATGACAACTGTTATTCTCTAAAAGCCAAATTTAAGAAAATGATGCTCAGATGAAGATTTCAGCATCACAATCCTAAACATGCCAATTCCCAAGATTAGAGATCTTGGCAGGGTTGCTGTTGACTAAACCCAGGCCGTTTCTTCAGAGAGCAGGCCATAAATAATAGAAAAGGTAAGTTTCAGAGGAGAAGATATGTTGACATGTTGATATGTTTCGAGGAGAGGACATGTTGAAGTGACCCACGTTATATCATCCACCCACCTAGGTGCACAATGCAGGTAGGTACCACTCCTGTGGTGATGGCAGGCACCACAAGAAAACAGCCCATCTCTTCAGCTGCAGGAAAACTGTCCTGCAGGTTACCTTGCATGCACAGACAGACAGACCCCCACGCTGTACAAACCACCAGGGTGGCCCACTGCTATTCCAAATTTCACTGACATGTAGATAAGCCATAGCATATGCCTGCCACTATGGCGAGTGCCCCAACTGGGAGCTTCAGCCTGTGGCAGAAGTTCTGGTGCTGTGATCTCCAACGAGCAATGCTGGAGCTGGCGCCCCACCACCACCTTGTCACTGGAGAGAGAAACCGCAGGGCTGGCTCTACCCAGGGGTTCATACATCCTCTAAAAACATGAGGTTGACACTGCACAAAAGGGCCTTGTCCACAGTGGGGAAAAACTACATCCCTTCCAGCAGCAGTATCAACTGTACTCGGGGAATGCAAATAGTATCAGTGCCAAATACAAGCTACAAATTGACATAATTGATGCTGGAGCAACTATTTTTTTTAACTTTAAATATACTCAGAAACTGTATGACAGATGCTTTCCACTAGTCCTTGAGAGTAACTTTACAGCATTTCCCAGAAGAGTTGAAATATGTATTTAGCCCTAAAGCTTACCGCAGGTACCTTTTTCATTTGCACAGTGTGGTACATGCACACTCGAAGGGAAAATAGAGGACAGATGGCTAAATCTATGCGTATTTACCAAGGTACGAACACCACGTTAAAATCATAAGCACTAGGCCAAGTCACATGTTTAAAATTAATTACACTTCCGCTACTACCTACAAGTCCACACTGCTTTAAAAATCTACAAGTCTGAACAAGATACGTCAGTGTGACACGATCGCTTAAGTATATTAATCCCACATGGATATCCTCTGCAGCTGAATTAAAGGCACACAAGTTATTCCTTTGCTACTGTTCAAATACATATTCGGCCACATTACTGCTGTCTCCCTCCCAGCAGAAAAGTAAACATGCACAAAAAAAAAAAAAAAATCAAAAAAAAAAAAAATCTGGAAACATAAGCCTATAGGCAATGTTCTCATAGTTCAAAAAATACGTGTGCATATTCTGTGCATATGCAGACAAATACGTACATACGTACAAGGAATAAACCCTAAAAAATAGGGTCTCCACATAAAACCAGGAGTAAGAAAAACATTTAATTTCAGACGGTTTTTCCCCCTCTGTCACACTCACCTTCACGAGTGGCAGTCCCGTGTCGTGTCCCCCGCCACGAACCTGCCCAGCGCTATTCCCCCCTGGCTGCAGCGAGCCCCCGGCGCAGGGATGGAGCGGGCGGGCATGGTGCGGGGAGGGAGGGTTTGGAGGAAGCCGCTGGGGCGGCCACGGCCCCACGGGGCCTTTTCCCTTTCCCTTCCAGAAGTAACACAAAGTTATGACTC